>JANAVB010035317.1:0-27758 GCA_029216955.1 Iris pallida
GGAATGGCTCCCAAGACTCCTCGTGGCGGTGCTGGCAAGGGAAAGGAGCCGACGGAGTTTGTCGAAGAGGATGCTCCTGTCACCATTGTGACTCCGACCGACGTTCGACCCGCAGTGACGGGTGGATGTCGTCTCTTCCATTATTTTCTTTGGTCAGACGAGCTTTGGATCATACGGCTGAGTTGGTGTGCCCTAACTCTCTGCTGCCGACGCGTATGAACTTCTGTCCTGATGATGTACCGAGGTTTTATCCCGCCGACGTGTATAGGTTTAGGCCTTTATTAAGCACTGAGGTTTAATTGCTGACGCGTATGGGTTTAAGCCCTAAAGATGCGCCGAAGCCTCACTGCTGATGCGCATAGGTTTACACCCTGATGATGCGCTGAAGCTTCACTACTGATGCGCATGGGTTTACACCCTGATGATGCGCTGAAGCTTCTGCTGACGCGCATGGGTTTTTACCCTGATGATGCGCCGAAGCTGAGGCGCACGGGTTTGCACCCTGATGATGCGCCAGGTTGCTTGACACACTTTGTCTTCTTACAGCTTTTTGCCTGACTTTTGTTTTTGTTGTGTCAGTGTTGATGACAATTCCTTTGCTGAATGAAGTCCTTCTGGATGCTTCTCTTTGTCAAATGGGGGTTGATTTTGACGAGGCGGTTATCAACCCTGCGAAGGATGCTATCTTACAGAATCAACCTCCTGAGAGAATGCTGCAGATCCAGAATCAGTTGCCGATTTTCCTCCAGAGTATGATGGAGAGCGGTAAACTGAAATCTGCTGAATCCGAGGATGTGACTTTCTTAAAACCTGCCTTTTTGTTCGGTGACCGACTGATCTCTTCCGAGGTGAAGATACTGAAGATCAAAGAAGACTAGTTCTTCTCTGCAAAAGGCATGGTGCTGTACATGCGACAACTTGACCGCCAATTGCCGCTGACGGCCTTCTACCGTTTAGCTTCCAAGAGAAGGATGCCCTGGGAGCTTACTCCTTCTCAAGGAGGGGCCTTGGGAGGTACTCTTTCAACTGATGCTACCTCGAATCAGAGGGATACCTTGACCACTTCGCGAGCCGGTCCCTCGTTTAGTTGCCGAACTTTGCGTCCTGGGAGCCTCTACAGTGAAGTCCCTAGTGACACTTTTGCCTTCAGTGCCTCAACCTTTGCAAATCGGATGCTGACATCGAGGGTCACGTATCCGAAAGGTGGCTTTAGGGTTGAAGGTTGGTGTCACCACATGCCGAAGTGGGATGAGTTGACCATTTGGGTGCTTTCGAAGTTCAAGGCTGAGCTTAAGGAGATTGGGCTGACGGCCACTATCCGTGCCACACCGACTGGCGTGGATCTCAATAAGCCTATGTTCCTTGCACTCTTGGAATTGTACAATGCCCAGACTGGCACCTTCTTTACTTCGGTGGGGGAGTTGGGGTTGGCTCTTCATGAGATGTACGAAGTGTCCAAGCTTCCTTGGGGCTCGAAACCGTACGAGGAATATTTCCCATCGAACGAAGAGATCCTTGTTCTGGGAAATAAGGACCCGGAGATGATGGCTGTCTTCAAAGGGGTGGCGAGCCATCATTATCTGATGCAACGAAAGGACAAAGGCAGGACTCAGCCTCATGTGACTGCTTGGAGGGATTATGTCTTCAAGCAAGATCTGGCAGATTCCTCGAAGATCCGATTTATGACACCGCAGGGGCTGAAATCCGCGGAAGTAACTTCCGAAATGAGCCGGCTAGATGAGAGGGGCCCCCGTTCAATGAGAGTGGCGAGAATACGTATAGCTGCTTCTGGCACTGTGCGCACCGGATGTCATCTAAGGCGGTGTTAACGGCATACTTGATGATATGGCTCCAGGATTATGTGTTTCCGGGCAGATCTGGTGCTGTGGAGAGGGTACACCGGAACCTCATTTTTCCCATCGTGAAATTGGTCTTTGGTCGTCCTCTGGCTCTCCTTCCCGCGATGGTGTGTAACCTGTTGCGGGGCTTGAGGACTTTTGCTGATAATGTGATCCATGGGAGAGGTAGGAACGACAACTTTCCCCGGGCCGAGCTACCATTCCATTATCTGATGGGATGGTTGATTCTGCATCACCCGAGCGTGATGAGTCCAGGTCCCGAAGAGGATCACGTTGAAGGTGACGCCTTTATCCGCCGCTTTTACAAGAGAAAGTGGTTACACACTGGTGTCCCCGTTTGCAGGAGAGTTTTGTCCTACCTTCAGGGGTGGAAGATTGTCAAGGTCGGTCCCATCTTTAAAGATTTTGAGGCTGACCAAGATTTAGACGACTCAGGTGAAGATGCGATTACTCTGCCGAAATGGGGTTTTCGTTGGTTGTAAAGTATTCGGCCTTCTTACTTGGTCTATCGAAACCAAAATAGGTGTTATCTGGAGCCATATCTACCCAGCCGGTTCGCTCGCCAGTTTGGCTATACCCAGCTAATGTTACGGAATCCCAATAACAGTCTAGGGTTTAACGGGAGTTTGCTGGATGGATCCCGGGGCTGGCAATATTATAATATCGGGTGCACTGGTGTTCAGTTTACTACGCCCGTTCGTAACCCTCGGCCACAGATCCTGTATTCGACAGCTAAGCTGTATTGCGCCATGAATACTGTGTCTCCTGGTTATGATAGGGAGACTAGTTTAATCATTGGAACTCAGCTGGAGGCCACGACGAATATATTGATAGCGGCTCGATCATATCGTCCACCAGAATTGGCAGGATATCGGGCTGCTGCTGCAGCATCAATGAGAGATCCCTCTGTTGGGAAGAGACGGGCCGACGCAGAAGCCGGTTCGTCTGTACCAAAAAGGCCGAAGAAAACCATGACTCCAAAGGCTACGGGAATGCCGTCTGTAACGCCAGTGGAATCAGCTCTTGCTGAGGTAAAGAGTCCTCCGTAATTTTGGCTCATCTTGTCATTTTGATGACTTGTGCTTTTATTCTTGTAGGTATCATCGAAGAAGAAGACCCTTGTTTCGAAATCGGGTGTCAATAAACCGAAGGAGGTGGCAAGCTCTTCTGACGAGCGTATTCCTCCGATGGTAATGTCTCCAATGGAGGAGAATCCTGAAGATGTTGTTCCTGCGGAGGTTTTAGTATCTCCAGACTTTGTTGAAAGAGATGCGGAGGTTGCAGCAACTTTCGGGATGGTGCCAGCTGCCGTGGAGGCCTTGGACGTCGAGGGTCCAGTGGACGCGGGGCTTCGTGATGATGAAGTGGAGTGGAGTTCGTCGTCTTCAGATGACGTCGCTCCAGAGTTGCAAGAGTCTGTTGCAGGGGCAACAGATGCAATTAGAACAGAGGAGAGGGTTGATTCCCCTCCTTGTCATGATGAGGGGTGGTCGGTTGTATCATTGCCGAGCCCTACCCCAGACTCAGTAGCAGAAGCTGAGGTGGTTACCGATCAGGAGGTAGCGACAGATCTTGTCCCTGTAGAGGGATTTGATGAGGAGACTCGTCTGGCGATCCTGACTTCAGGGGCGAGTCAGGAGGCAAGTGTTGATCTCCCCGTTCTGCCAGGGGAGGTACTAGCTGCTGATAGTACGTTGGGGGCTGATAAGGTGGCCACTGACGTCAGGGGTTCTTTCGAGTTTGGGAAGGGTAAGGGTTTGATGGAACCCTCTGTTGCTCCTTCGACTTGGGGTACTATCTCGACGCCTGTCCCGGCTTCTTCTGTTCCTTTGGCTCCTCGGGCTAGTAGTCAAGCCCCTGTTGCTGAAGAGCCTGTCGATACCGAGGGTCCATCCTCACAGATTGAGGCAGGCGGGCCTTCTTGCGGTCCATCTGCTAAAGCACTCCGACTCCTGCTATGACGCCGCAGGTGCTGGCGGATGCAGATGAATATGTGAAATTCATCATCGAGGCAGTGTATAAAATGCTGCAGAAGGGTGTATCAGCCGTGATGGACGCCAATAGAAGTTTTGCAACGGCAAGAACTCTGACAATGCCTCATTTCAACCTGATCCGTCTTCATCAGGGCCATGATCATATGGCCGACATTCTAGAAGCCTCAGTGGTTGAGTTGGACCAGCGGCTTTCCGAATTGCAGTGCATCCAGCGAAACGACCTCTCCGTCCTGATAGATGCGGAGAAGGAGAAGCTGATCGCCGAGACTGAGTCTTCTTACCAGGCCACCGTGAGTGTCTGGGAACGCGAAGTGGCTGAGACTGAAGCTGCAGTGGAGCGGTTGTCTCACTCTATGCGGGAGACGGTGGAGGCGCGAGCTGTGTTGGACACTAGTATCGCGGAGATTGATGCCCAGATCCGCCGCCTTGAGGACCAACGGGCCCGACTTCTATTAGATGCCGAACGTGTCCAAGCTGAACACGTAGCATTCAAGAAGGAGGAGGCAGCTTTTACCTACCGGGCTCTTACTTTGGCTCAGCAGCGGCAGCAGTTGGATGAGAAGCATGAGAATAATACTTCTCCTGAGGCTATTGAAGCGATGCGTCAAGAAGCTGAACGTCGAGTCTTGGCGACTGTGTAGACTCGGGCGGCAGACTTGAGGCGTTGGATTGAAGAGCTTTCAGCCAATCCTGGGGATGTTTAGGGATTGTAGTCTCTTCTTTTTATGTACTTGCAACTCTTGCTGGGGATGGTGTAGTCCTTTACTCTCCCTTTTTAGAAAATAAAGAAGTACACAATTTTCTGTGATGTGTTCATTTTTGCTTGTCATAAACTTTGATGATTTGTGTGAACCTATTATCTTTTGCGCACCATGGTTTTTAGGTACAGATAATAAGTTTGAAAGAACCAACATGTTTGCTCAGAGGTAATGTAGACGTGGCAAATATGGGATTCAAAATGATAGAATCTTCCCACTCAGAGGTGTTATGGACGTGGTAGGAATAACTCTAGAGGATACGCAAAACTACTCAGAGGTAATGTAGACGTGGAAGTTCTGCGATTAATGTACGACAACGCAGGGGTTGTCTGTACGGGATGTTTACTCAGAGGTAATGTAGATGTTGTAAACATGATGGGTAGCGTAGTCTTATGGGATGCAAGGTTCCGCTTTGTAGGATGTAGGAGGGACAACTCAGAGGTGATGTGAACGTGGTTGTCCTTCTACTGGAGGATGCTACGGAACAGCTGGGTTCCGGAAGCATATGATTTTGGAAGGGAATTGTCTGTGAGCCCTGATGATTGGGTCCACAGATCCCCTGGTGGAAGCACATGTCTGAAAGATGTCAAGAGTAGTACTTCTTCGAGAACTTGCCATTGATGGGCATCATGAACAAGTCCCCATTGGGTTTGGCGAGGCGGTAAGCACCGTTTGAGTATACCGTCTCGATGATGAAAGGTCCTTCCCACTTGGGCTCCAACTTTCCTGGTGTTTTGTGAGTCAACACCATCGGCCTCCTGACTGCCAGAACTAGGTCGCCTACTTGAAAAGTCCTCTGCTTGACCTTTTTGTTGAAAGCCTGTGATATACGGGCTTGGTAGAGTTCGATGCGTTGTTGAGCTAGGAGACGCTTTTCATCAAGTGCCTCCAGTTCCCGCAGACGGCGACGTTGATTGTCCTCTTCTGTGAGTTGGTTTGTGATTGCTACGCGGAGAAAGGGTATCTGGATCTCGAGAGGTAGTACCGCTTCGCTCCCGTAGACCAGGGAGAATGGTGTGTTGCCCGTCGGGGTCCGTACCGTTGTACGGTAGGCCCAAAGGCATTCGCCGAGCTTTTCGTCCCAGTCGTGTTTGTTGGATGACACGACCTTTTTGAGTAGCCTGACGATAGTCTTGTTGAACGCCTCGGCCAATCCGTTTGCTGTCGGATTGTAGGCGGTTGATGCCACATTTTGAATGCAATTCTTGTCACAGAATCTGTAGAAAACATGGCTGATGAACTGATGACCATTATCGTGGATGATCCTCCGGGAAAGACTCTCCTCGTCGCTATCTAACGTACTTTCAGTCTCAGACGGGACATCTTCCGAAGGAGGAGCTTCGTCGGGTTGGGTGTTCAGTTGTGAACGCGTCTGTACAGGAAGTGCCTCTTCTGCTGAGGAAGAGAACATGCGGCAAGACTTGATCTTCCTGCCTTTAGATTTGGTGGTAGGGCGTACCTCCGGTTGAGTCACCTCGGAGACAAGATCAGGGTGAACCCATAGGATCTCTCTCCGAGATATGGTAAGTGGGATGAGTCCACTCACGTTGTCACGAGTAGGTGGTAAATTAACCACCTCCATTGTCGCCTTAGGGATGGGGACGACGCCATCTTGTGTTGTAGTTGGTGGCAGGGTACCGAACTGGAGTGAAACCACGTTGGCTGACACGGTCTTCTCCTCGTAGTCGACGGAGATTACATCCGCATTGATCAAGCGCTGGATGTAATTCTTGACCATGGACGTAATTCTTATGTAGCAGAAAACACCCTTCGGAGTCCTTCCCGTCGTATGGCGTCAGTGTTTGTGGTTTATACTTAGGAGGATAAACCACTTTGTTCCACTCGAGGGGATAAGGTTGGGGAATCCCCATCTTTTGGCGCTCCTCTTGTCTCGTCTTGGACTCAAAGCGCTCGCGCAGGTCCCTGATCATCTCGACCACGTCTTCCGTGGAGCTGGAAGTCGGGAAAGGTGGTACCACCTGGAGTTGAGCATTTGAGGGCTCCGACATCCGAGGTGCTTCACGGCGATCCGTATCCAAGTATGCCCGTTGAAGGGGTACGCTTGATTCTCTATTGGCCCCTGGGTCGGGACCGGTAGGAAGTGTCTTGGCCAAAGCTGAACGTATCTCGAACACTGCTTGAGTCAGTGTTTTCATGGAGGCAGAGAGGGTTTTGAGTCCTCCCTCTAATGTGTCCATGCGCTGGACGAGGTCTGGTGGCGGTGCATCAGACTCGGAATCACCCCCAGCCATGTATACTGTCATGACACGGCTGGAAGTGGATGGATCGGTTGAGGCTTCACTCTCGGCTTCACTCTCTTGTAGGGGAGTTGCCTCTCCTGGAGATTCGTCCTGGCCACCCCCGGCTATGTTCTGGAGAACATTCTCGACGGGAGCATCTGCAAGGGCCTGATTACCCTTGGTTTCGTCTTGAAGGACTTCTTCGTCCTCGAGACTCAGATCCGTGGGGGCTAGACTTCCCCCGGCTATGTTCTGGAGGACACCTTCGTCTTGAAGGACAGGGGTTGGATGACCCTCAGGCATGTCCGGGAGGCTGACTTCTGTCACGATCCGCACCCACTGTTTGGGTACGAGAACGTAACAACGCCCAGCCTACGCCGCAGTGTCGGCGGTAGAACGCTGTCCTAGATCACAACATCTAACAATATAATGCTAAGCAGTTATACTCCCCGAATGGAGGTGACATAGCAGATACAGTCTCAATCACATCTAAGGCAGAGCATGATAATGATAGATAAAACATGAAATCCAAAAGAGATACAGGAGATAGAAATCTAAGTGTCTAAGATACATAAACCCAGGAATACATCTCAAAACTCAAATACAGTAATCCACAAATCAAGTACAACTCCAGACAAATGAAATAACTAACTAAACATCCTCTAATGTGTCTCCTCTAGGCTAGCAGGCACCTCCAGGCTATCTGTAAAATTTATCAACAGGTCCAGTCAGGACTGGAGCGAGTACAGTACATCTCAACAGATCATAGCAGGTTAGAAAATATAATCATGCAGTAAAGTAAGATACAGGTACTGAAGGAAAACAGTATGTAAACAGAGAGAGAACTGTAATAGAAATATCTACTATACATAGAGAACTAGCAATGACTAGCGAGTCAGAGTACAATATGAACATGTAAATGGCCTGGAATGATTCTGTGAAGACACTACGGAATGATTCAATGAAGATACTACTGGTGTATTATTTACATGTCCACTTCTACTCCCCCGTACCCCCAATCAATACACAAGGATCCAGCCAGGTTATGTTATATGATTCCATGCACGGCCCCCGAAGGGTGATACATGGATGTCCCATAAATGGGGATTCTGGGGGTTACCCAACAGTATAAGATTCAAGAGACTCTGTGATCATGAGGGTACATGTCACAAGTAATCAAGTGAACCAAGAAGCATAGTGATACGCCATGTAAGTGAAACGAACAGAACATAGAGTACCCGATGCTCCCTAAGGATAACATCTCAAGAAAGGATCCATATAGTACCAATCCGTGTGACCATCGTGACAGTACAAGTAAAGTAATCTACTGCAGAAAATAATTCTAAGCAGGATATGAAATGATCAGAGAATGTACTCGTCTCGATAACCTGAACAGCTGATAAGTATAGGGGGGTCCCGCTGAAGCCACAGAGTCCTATTTAAAGCAACATAGGTTACAACATGTCCAGAACGGTAATATAAAGCACTACAATGCATTCTACATGAATCTAGGTCAAACTAGGCCAAAGTCAACCCTTGGTCAACTCTGGTCAACTGCACTAGTCAAACTAGGTCAAACTAGGTCATGTCCTAACCCAGCAAGTCTTACTAGGCCTAACCAAGACTATCCTAGCAAGCACATATCAATACAAGACTATACAAGCAAATATACACCCAACTCTATATAGCATGCAATTATTCAATACTCAAATAGGCAAGAATTCATATTGGATATACACTAGGTAATCTATTACTTTAAGCTATATATGTCTACACATGTATACACATGCATATATTGGTATTCAACATTAGGTCTATAATCATGGCATTTCAAATGGTTATATAAACTTATATATTACAACACAATATGCTAACATATATATAATATACATACATAGCTAAGTTAACTGTATTCATAAATACTTATTTAAGAGGCTATGTGTGTGTATGTGAACATGGCAAAGGGACAAGTAAGGGTTAAATGGGCGTACATAGTGTATACATATCAAATAGTGTCAAAGTGTAAGTGAACAAAGTGTCAAGTGTGATAGTGCCAACATAGTATAAGGGGTACATGAGGTAATATAGAATTTGTGTTAACATAGAATATTATATCTCATTAACTTGTATATTGCATACATTACATCTATTATTACATTACATTCATGCTTGCATTCATTCATCATTCATTTATTCTCTTGCACTACTATATGCACCATACATTACATACTATGGAACCTACATATTCATTACAAGCCATACTTATACATGCTTACATTAGATAGGATACTTACATCTCATACATCATTTATTTAACCATTTACTCATGTTTGCATTCTCTATTTAATTACATAATGTATATACATTAACATGGGTTAAAATCAAACAGAACATTATATTACACACAAGGGTGCACAATGTAACGCCCCAGTTTCGGAATACGGGGACGTACACGGCCAGCTACACCGTATAAGGTACGAATACGCTATACGGTGATGACGGCTGTCCAGTCTGGTTGGGTATCCTAGCATGCAATCAATCTATGGCCTAAATCCGATCTCATATCCACAGGTAAATCACAATGAAACAATATCAAGAGAGATAGTCATATGAAAAACAGGAAATACTCATATGAAAATCTGGAATCTACAGTACAGGATAATAATGTAGACAAGTATACCTTCCCACAGTTCCTAGCATGGTCTGAAACTGAAGCACACCCTCCAAGTCAAGTCTGGAAGATCCATCGGGTCGGTCTCAGAAAATCTGGGAACAATCCAGGGTTGGTCAGGCCAACCGCAGCAAGTACCAGAAAGGAAGGCTCAAGGACGGGCGAAAAAAACCAGCAGGATAAAATATGACAAGAATAACATCTAAAACCAGTAAATAAAGGTAAGGGATCGTGCGGTACCAACGCACGATAACAATCCACAAGTATAGTAAAGCTAACACAATCACAATCTCCCTAGCATCCACTAACACCTACATTGCCAGCTGGAAATCAATATCAGCTGGCTAGCAGGCCACAAGCCAAACAACACAGAAGGACAAGCGGCCACACAATGCCTACGGCTTGCTATTATTACCTAACTAGGGTTATCACAGGCCTAATTACTAACAAGATGCAGTTGAGGTATTCCTATAGCCACAAGCCCTGCAGACTATCCAGGTTATCCAGGACGAATGTATAATATATAGAGGGTACATCGCCCGGGAGACAAATGTACCCTAATAGCTAGCTGGAGGGGTGCAACACATGACAGTGTGCTGGAAATGTGCCCTACTCGACGGTAGGCTACAAATCCCATGAGCGTCCAGATAACGGGATTGCCTGTAGCCGGAATACCTCGATCTATATGAGCTACTTGATCAATCTAGTTGTTAACCTAGTCAGATTCATTATGAATTCCTGACCGTGGTAACCAGGAATCCATGTCCTAGACATGAGGCAAGACGAGACAGGTAGTTTGTACAAGCACAATCAGGAAAATCAACCACGGTGTCAAGACAAGGTCATACCTAGCAAGTCAGGACTGGCTGTCGCAACAGCGGTCAAGAGTAAACATGTCATGTCAAGAGTACTAGTCAGGAGTGCGCCACCACGGGCCACTATCAAGAATCAAGAGTATACATACCAAGTTTACTGTCAAGTCTAGAGTGCTAGTCAGGAGTGCACCTCTACGGGCCACTATCAAGAATCAAGACAGGTCCAGGTCATCGTGTAATACCAGGAACAAGGTCAAACCTATCAGTCACAAGAAGTCACATGCCCAAATCGTGACATGGATATCAAGTCGGTTATAAGATCAAAATCTCCACTATAATAGTCTCTCAAGTACACATGGGAACCTACAGCTCAAATCATCAAGTCGATCCATTCACCTTATCAAACTATCAGGAGTCTCCTATCTACAATGGAAATCAATATCATGTCAGGAAGGTCAATAACCAAATACCAAGCTAATCACTATAAGCAACGCTAGGCCCTCTGGCTCACAAGAATCCTCCAAGTCAATGATCACCAGCCACTAGAAAACGAGCCCCTCAACTACCAAGACATAGCAATCAAACCAGGTTTCCCAACTACCGGAATACACAAGGGTACTAGGTTTTGGACGTTTGGGAAGTCGAGTAAAAATCATATAATAATACCTTCGATATTCTCCTCGTTCCACGAAATATTCGAAATCACCAAAATCTAAGAATCCACATAGATCCACCAAGTCAATATCCCAAGATCGTACTCTCCATAATACTCAATCCTCAGTCATATCCACAAGTCACATCTCCCAATACATAGGACAACTGTCAGCTCTATCTGACTGAACTAGGATAACTCCTAGGATGGAGGGTCAGGGAACAAGAGTCCGGTAATAAATGCCGCCGGAAGTGGCAAGGATTACATGGACCGCTCTGGAGAAAATCCACAACCCTTAAACCAAACAAGGACCAGGGTTGCAGACCGTCTCCCGAGTGGAACCGCTCTCCTTACGCTATCCGACGGACAAGACAGGTCAGGAGCTAGGCGACTAATCTAGTATGGAGTCTACCTAGCAGGCAATGGGATCAGGTATACTATAACAAGATGAACATGCATGAATCCAGTCCAACAAACCAAAGGAATGGTTCTGCCTAATCCTTCGAACCAAATTTCCAGCTGGAAATTCTGGAAAAATTCGACAGAATCTCCTTTGTAATCTGGATGGGAGCACCCTACGAATAGGGGCTAAAACCACTAGGTGCAACCCGCCGCGGAATCGCAGAATCGCAGACTGAGAACACTAAGTCTCAGCTGCCAGCAGCACTACGATGCGTACTGGGAACAAGTCGATAGCCGAGAACACTAAGCCCCGGCCTCCAGCAGCGCTACGAGGCGTACTGGGAAATCAATCGAACCCGAGACCACTAATGTCTCGGCCTCCAGCAGCACTACAATGCGTACTGGGCGCCAAGCCAACATGCATAATATAAAACAACCGCCTCGCAGGGCGCACTACAACACATGTCCATGAATCTAACACACGCACAATCAATCACAGCCTCAAGTAAGGTCAGCCAAAGCCGCTACCCGACCGCGAGTCGGACACGGGGCATATGGGGACAATCCATACATGTGAGTCGTGCTCGTGTCCTCGGAGGTGTGGATGACCCATCCGAGTTGTCCGATACGGTCTATCCCGGTATCGGGCCAAACTATCCTAAGTTACCATGACAGTTCTACTGCTAAGCTACACTAATCATGATTATATATTTACAATAAATTAAATGTAATAAAATACAGGAAAGATGGCAAGAGCCGTCAATGAGCAAGGGATACTTGCCTAGAGGGCTCGGCTAGGTAAGCAAGTCTTCGGCAGTCGCGATCCAAGGTGGCACGCCAATCGAGGTCCTCAGAACACACAATAAACAATCATTAGTACCAACAATAAAATAATAGAAGAAATCACAGGGGATGGCAGGAGGCTATACCGTGTGGGTCCCGCAAGCAGTGCCGGGATCTGGCACGAAAACCGAGGTATGCGGATCGATACGGGCACACAAACCGAGACGCGTACGTATATCGAGACGCGCACGAGAATCGAGGTGGCACGAATATCGAGACGAGCGAAAAACAAGTGCACATAAATTGAGACATGTACGTAGATCGAGAAATCATGAATATCAAAACGGCGCACGAATTACGCGACACGCAAATCGAGGCGAGCACGTAAATCGAGACGACCCAAAGTCCAAGGAGCACGTAAATCGATGGCACACAAATCGATGTGTGCACGCAAATCGATGCGGTACGGAGTCCAATACGGCACGCAAGCCGAGGCGACACGCAAATCGATGCGTGCACACAAATCGGTGTGGCATAAAAATCAAGAAAGGCACAAAGGCCGAGGCACGGAAAACGAGGCGGTGCGCAAACCGATGTGGCACGGTGCCCGAGGCAGCGCGGGGCTCGAGGCGTCCCGCTGCCCAAGGCAGCACGTAGACCGAGGAGGCGCGCAAATCGAGGCGCACACAAACCAAGGTGCGCAAAATTAGGCGCACGCGGACTGAACAGCGCACTGCTCGAGGCAGCGCGTGCACCGAGGCACGTGGCCCGAGGAGCACACGGCTCGAGAATGGCACGCGGCCCGGGGGGGCTCGCTGCTCGAGCAGCGCGGGGCCCAAGGGCGTCCCGCTGCTCGAGGCTCGTACTGTCCCCGAGCACGACGATCGGAGGAAAGGGATGAGGGTGGCGGAGGAGTCGGGGGGTCCTGGCGGGGCTCGGCTAGGTGGTCGGCCACCGGCGGAGGGGAGGTCAGAGAGAGAGGAGAGCGGTGGTGGTGGCAGTCGCCAGAAGTGGTGGAGTCGGGATGGAGGTCGATGGCGGTGGCTGCCAAGGCGGTGGAAGTGGTGGAGGAGACGACGACGAGGTGGAGGCGGCGGCGCCCGGAGATGGAGGGAGGCAGTGGTGGTGGCTGGAGGCGGGGCCAGCTGTGGTGGCTGGAGGAGGAGACGACGACGAGGTGGTGGTCGCCGGGAGTGGTGGTGGCCACGACGGAGCTGGCCGGGCGAGACGCAGGGGATAGATGGAGAGGGAGCTCGAGGGAGAGAGGGGCTGGTGGAGGAGATGGCGGCGAGGGTGGTGGTCGCGGCGGAGGAGGTTGGGAAGGAGAGGAAGGCCGGGAGAGAGGGGATCGGGAGGAGAGAGGGAGAGCAGAGAGAGGGGTTCAGAGAGAGGGATTTTGGGGGAGGGGAGGCTTCTCCAGGAAGGAGAGAGTGAGAGAGGAAAGAGAGAGGGTGGGGGTAGGTAAGGATATTTTGGGAGGGGTAAATTAGGAACAACAAATAAATTGTAACCATAATAATAATAGGGAAAATTCACCTCCAATTAAAATAATAAAAATTTTAAAAACATCCCAAAATTAAATCCTCCAAATACAGAAATACAGTCAAATACATGCTTTAAAATAGGAATATTACATCCTACCCACCTTACAAAAATTTCGTCCTCGAAATTTCAAAATTATCAAGTAGGGTTTTCAAAACTAGTATATATATATATATATATATATATATATATATATATATATATATATATATATATATATATATATATTTTTTTTTTTTTTTTTTTTCAAAACTAGTATATATATATATATATATATATATATATATATATATATATGCCATGAAAACTCTACCCACCTTACAGAAATCAAGTAAGATAACAAGAAATGAACAAAATCCTACTGTGAAAACATCAAGAAAACAATGTCTTGCTACACAAGTCAACTCTCAGGGTAAATCCAAAATACCAAGGAATCTCGAAGGTCAAAATCTCACATGCACGAAATAACTCCATAAATCAAAACAAGTACAAAGCACCGAAAACAATACCAAAAACCTAAAATCCCCACTACACGGAAATCAACAAAATCATAAAATAAAGGATACTTGTCTCAAATCGATGACCGTAGTTTCCGAATATCCGAAAAAGTGTGTCATGATCATCCCTGCCACGCCATCCGGAATGGCTGCAAAAGATGCACCAGGGCACTATAATCGAGCGGCTGTAACTTTCGTTACCTCGCCGTCAATGTATACTAGGGTCATCCAGTCACTCTTGACAAATACCCAAAATAAATCAAATCTACAACTCAAATGTCCAAGTCACTAAAATCAGAAAATATCTAACCAATAAAACATAATAATTCTACAAAATAATAACTCATAATCCATGTCAAATCGTAATATGCATCCAAAAACAGCTTCACTAATAATCACAAGATAGTTTTCTAGGAAACTCCAAATCCAGAAATCTATGCCAAAACATATTCTATAGAGAATATATGTATATAATCCAAATAATATCTGAAGGAAACAATCATGATTGTGGAATTGTCCGGAATCAAGGGAGCTAAAATGATACAAGAAAATCCACTGGATACTCCACAAATGCTGAAACATCCCATCTCTGAGTCCTGGTGAAATCTTCATGCTGCAGCGATCAAGCCAACGCTCGAAGAGGGTGATAAGGATACTAAGTCAACACAAAGTCAACGCACGAAAGGGATAACAGGAAATCAAACAAGGCGAAACACCGGTAGAGAGTCCAGAACCCAAGATAAATAATATAGTAACCCAAAGATAAGACCAGACATCGTCTTACCTGATAAAGTGATCGACATGACCAACTACAGGACCATGCCTCTCAAAACAAGGAATAATGGTAGATGACAACGAATAAGACAGGACAATACAAGATAGGTCCAGGTAGAGATGTGGACCAGTTCACAAGTTCAAAGGAGCGAAGGACAAGTGTAACAAGTGGGAATACCAAGAAATAGTGGAATGAGATCAATAATCACGTGATACCCAACAAAATCTTAAAACGAGACCTGTATGGGCCACCACTAAAACCATGTAACGCCCCAGTTTCGGAATACGGGGACGTACACGGCCAGCTACACCGTATAAGGTACGAATGCGCTATACGGTAATGACGGCTGTCCAGTCTGGTTGGGTATCCTAGCATGCAATCAATCTATGGCCTAAATCCGATCTCATATCCACAGGTAAATCATAATGAAACAATATCAAGAGAGATAGTCATATGAAAACAGGAAATACTCATATAAAAATCTGGAATCTACAGTATAGGATAATAATGTAAACAAGTATACCTTCCCACAGTTCCTAGCATGGTCTGGAACTGAAGCACACCCTCCAAGTCAAGTCTAGAAGATCCACCGGGTCGGTCTCAGACAATCTGGGAACAATCCAGGGTTGGTCAGGCCAACCGCAGCAAGTACCAGAAAGGAAGGCTCAAGGACGGGCGAAGAAAACCAGCAGGATAAAATATGACAAGAATAACATCTAAAAACAGTAAATAAAGGTAAGGGATCGTGCGGTACCAACGCACGATAACAATCCACAAGTATAGTGAAGCTAACACAATCACAATCTCCCTAGCATCCACTAACACCTGCATTGCCAGCTGGAAATCAATATCAGCTGGCTAGCAGGCCACAAGCCAAACAACACAGAAGGACAAGCGGCCACACAATGCCTACGGCTTGCTATTATTAGCTAACTAGGGTTATCACAGGCCTAATTACTAACAAGATGCAGTTGAGGTATTCCTATAGCCACAAGCCCTGCAGACTATCCAGGTTATCCAGGACGAATGTATAATATATAGAGGGTACATCGCCCGGGAGACAAATGTACCCTAATAGCTAGCTGGAGGGGTGCAACACATGACAGTGTGCTGGAAATGTGCCCTACTCGACGGCAGGCTACAAATCCCATGAGTGCCCAGATAACGGGATTGCCTGTAGCCGGAATACCTCGATCTATATGAGCTACTTGATCAATCTAGTTGTTAACCTAGTCAGATTCATTATGAATTCCTGACCGTGGTAACCAAGAATCCATGTCCTAGACATGATGCAAGACGAGACAGGTAGTTTGTACAAGTACAATCAGGAAAATCAACCACGGTGTCAAGACAAGGTCATACCTAGCAAGTCAGGACTGGCTGTCGCAACAGCGGTCAAGAGTAAACATGTCATGTCAAGAGTACTAGTCAGGAGTGCGCCACCACGGGCCACTATCAAGAATCAAGAGTATACATGCCAAGTTTACTGTCAAGTCCAGAGTGCTAGTCAGGAGTGCACCTCTACGGGCCACTATCAAGAATCAAGACAGGTCCAGGTCATCGTGTAATACCAGGAACAAGGTCAAACCTATCAGTCATAAGAAGTCACATGCCCAAATCGTGACATGGATATCAAGTCGGTTATAAGATCAAAATCTTCACTATAATAGTCTCTCAAGTACACATGGGAACCTACAGCTCAAATCATCAAGTCGATCCATTCACCTTATCAAACTATCAGGAGTCTCCTATCTACAACGGAAATCAATATCATGTCAGGAAGGTCAATAACCAAATACCAAGCTAATCACTATAAGCAACGCTAGGCCCTCTGGCTCACAATAATCCTCCAAGTCAATGATCACCAGCCACTAGAAAACGAGCCCCTCAACTACCAAGACATAGCAATCAAACCAGGTTTCCCAACTACCGGAATACACAAGGATACCAGGTTTTGGACGTTTGGGAAGTCGAGTAAAAATTATATAATAATACCCTCGATATTCTCCTCGTTCCACGAAATATTCGAAATCACCAAAATCTAAGAATCTACATAGATCCACCAAGTCAATATCCCAAGATCGTACTCTCCATAATACTCAATCCTCAGTCATATCTACAAGTCACATCTCCCAATACATAGGACAACTGTCAGCTCTATCTGACTGAACTAGGATAACTCCTAGGATGGAGGGTCAGGGAACAAGAGTCCGGTAATAAATGCTGCCGGAAGTGGCAAGGATTACATGGACCGCTCTGGAGCAAATCCACAACCCTTAAACCAAACAAGGACCAGGGTTGCAGACCGTCTCCCGAGTGGAACCGCTCTCCTTACGCTATCCGACGGACAAGACAGGTCAGGAGCTAGGCGACTAATCTAGTATGGAGTCTACCTAGCAGGCAATGGGATCAGGTATACTATAACAAGATGAACATGCATGAATCCAGTCCAGCAAACCAAAGGAATGGTTCTGCCTAATTCTTCGAACCAAATTCCCAGTTGGAAATTCTGGAAAAATTCGGCAGAATCTCCTTTGTAATCTGGATGGGAGCACCCTACGAATAGAGGCTAAAACCACTCGGCACAACCCGCCGCGGAATCGCAGAATCGCAGACTGAGAACACTAAGTCTCAGCTGCCAGCAGCACTACGATGTGTACTGGGAACAAGTCGATAGCCGAGAACACTAAGCCCCGGCCTCCAGCAGCGCTACGAGGCGTACTGGGAAATCAATCGAACCCGAGACCACTAATTTCGGCCTCCAGCAGCACTACAATGCGTACTGGGCGCCAAGCCAACATGCATAATATAAAACAACCGCCTCGCAGGGCGCACTACAACACATGTCCATGAATCTAACCCACGCACAATCAATACAGCCTCAAGTAAGGTCAGCCAAAGCCGCTACCCGACCGCGAGTCGGACACGGGGCATATGGGGACAATCCATACATGTGAGTCGTGCTCGTGTCCTCGGAGGTGTGGATGACCCATCCGAGTTGTCCGATACGGTCTATCCCGGTATCGGGCCAAACTATCCTAAGTTACCATGGCAGTTCTACTGCTAAGCTACACTAATCATGATTATACATTTACAATAAATTAAATGCAATAAAATACAGGAGAGATGGCAAGAGCCGTCAATGAGCAAGGGATACTTGCCTAGAGGGCTCGGCTAGGTAAGCAAGTCTTCGGCAGTCGCGATCCAAGGTGGCACGCCAATCGAGGTCCTCAGAACACACAATAAACAATCATTTACCAACATAAAATAATAGAAGAAATCACAGGGGATGGCAGGAGGCTATACCGTGTGGGTCCCGCAAGCAGTGCCGGATCTGGCACGAAAACCGAGGTACGCGGATCGATACGGGCTCGCAAACCGAGATGCGTACGTATATCGAGACACACGAGAATCGAGGTGGCACGAATATCGAGACGAGCGAAAACATGCACGTAAATCGAGACATACACGTAGATCGAGAAATCACGAATATCAAACGGCGCACGAATTACGTGACACGCAAATCGAGGCGAGCACGTAAATCGAGACGACCCAAAGTCCAAGAAGCAGTAAATCGATATGGCACATAAATCGATGTGTGCACGCAAATCAATGCGGTACGGAGTCCAATACGGCACGTAAGCTGAGGCGGCACGCAAATCGATGCGTGCACGCAAATCGGTGTGGCACAAAAATCAAGAAAGGCACAAAGGCCGAGGCACGGAAAACGAGGTGGTGCACAAACCGATGTGGCACGGTGCCCGAGGCAGCACGGGGCTCGAGGCGTCCCGCTGCCCAAGGCAGCACGTAGACCGAGGAGGCACGCAAATCGAGGTGCACACAAACCAAGGTGCGCAAAATGAGGCGCACGCGGACCGAGCAGCGCACTGCTCGAGGCAGCACGCACACCGAGGCACGTGGCCCGAGGAGCACACGGCTCGAGAATGGCACGCGGCCGGGGGGCTCGCTGCTCGAGCAGCGCAGGGCCCAAGGGGTCCCGCTGCTCGAGGCTCGCACTGTCCCCGAGCACGACGACCGGAGGAAAGGGATGAGGGTGGCGGAGGAGTCGGGGGGTCCTGGCGGGGCTCGGCTAGGTGGTCGGCCGCCGGCGGGGGGAGGTCAGAGAGAGAGGAGAGCGGTGGTGGTGGCAGTCGCCAGAAGTGGTGGAGTCGGGATGGAGGTCGATGGCGGTGGCTGCCAAGGCGGTGGAAGTGGTGGAGGAGACGACGACGAGGTGGAGGCGGCGGCGCCCGGAGATGGAGGGAGGCAGTGGTGGTGGCTGGAGGCGGGGCCAGCTGTGGTGGCTGGAGGAGGAGACGACGACGAGGTGGTGGTCGCCGGGAGTGGTGGTGGCCACGACGAAGCTGGCCGGCGAGACGCGTGGGATAGATGGAGAGGAGCTCGAGGGAGAGAAGGGGCTGGTGGAGGAGATGCGGCGAGGGTGGTGGGTCACGCGGAGGAGGTTGGGAAGGAGAGGAGGCCGGGAGAGAGGGGATCGGAAGGAGAGAGGGAGAGCAGAGAGATGGTTCAGAGAGAGGGATTTTGGGGGAGGGGAGGCTTCTCTAGGAAGGAGAGAGTGAGAGAGGAGAGAGAGGGTGGGGGGTAGGTAAGGATATTTGGGAGGGTCGATTAGGAACAACAAATAACTGGTAACCATAATAATAATATGGAAAATTCACCTCCAAAAAATAAAAATTTTAAAAAACTCCCAAAATTAAATCCTCCAAATACAGAAATACCAGTCAAATACATGCTTTAAAATATGAATATTACACACAAAATGCATATGCCGAATAGTAACTCCTACTATAATCAATACTGTACCATTTCACATGAATTAAAATCTAGGATTAAAGTAGTTATAGATCGATGGTTAGCTTTCCAAAACTTCAAACGGATCGCGTTTTCATTTTCGGAAACGCCCGAATCGCGAAAACACCGAGAACGCGTATGTCTTTCGTACACTGACACTCAAATAATTCTCCAGAAAGTTACAGAAGGAATTAGGCCTATAATACATGTTTTTGGAAAGCTAACTTCAATGCGCTTCTTCTAAAAAAATGGGAGATTAAACCGAGCTTTGAGCTAGAAGTTATGACATTTCTAAGTTAGGGCTGAAATTAAAAACGTGGATAAAAATTATGACGGATTTGGGTAGTTTGAGACAAAGAACACAAATAATAACATAATCAAGAACTCACTCTCTACACTAATATTATATATATTATGAGACCTATAGAACACATCTCCAATACAAAAATATGAGATTAACAGTAATATTCATTCATACATAACAACACACAAGTGTGTCCAAATTTGGGATTTTCCCATGGACACAAACACAACCAAAGGACACCTCCTATGACCTCCAAATGGACATGAAATGGACACAAATGGAGATACAACCATAGGGGTCATCCTATGGGTTCAAAATAACCTATATGCATGAGAAAATGAAGGAGAAGGGATTTACCTCCCGTAGATCGATCGAAGAAAAGCCTCCTGGAGCGACACCGACACGTAGAGATTCCAAAAGGACACGAATGAGTTCCGAATCCTCCCAAACTTGGTAGCTTCCTCCTTGGCTAGAATGAAGAAGGAAGAAGAAGATTTGGTGGCGAAATGAAAGGATTTGGTGGAGAAATTGCTAGGGATTGCTCTCTGGATTTGGGGAAGAACAAGAGAGAGTGTGTGGATGAGAATAATGAAATGAACTTGAGCCTATCCTCTCCCAAAGTGGCTGGCCATATGGGCTATTTGTCCTATTATGGTAAGGTCCAAAATGCCCCCCTAACCTATTCTATGAGTATTAGGAAGGGCTAATTGGTTGGGGCTAATTAGTCATTCTAAAGTCTCTAATCACACTAACCTTATCCATATAATTCTCTAACCTCTAACTAAAATATTTCTATCATGTGGACTAAATTAATATCATGTGGGCCATGCCTAACTAGTGTTGGGTTCCACTAGAGTCAAACTACCCCCGGTCCCCGTTTCAAGTCGGATTGAGTTGAAATCGAACCCGACTCAAATAACCCAAAACAATATCATAAATAATAAAATATATCAAATATTCAAAGAGGTCAAATGCAAAAATATCTTAGGCCAAAAATGACATTAAAATATTATAATCACATGGTTAGGCTCAAGGTCAAACAGTCTCTAGGGTTTCACTAGCAAAACGTCAAAACCACAAGTTATTGATTTAAATAATTTTAAAATGATTTAAAATCACCAAAAATCATATCATGCATTAAATATCATTATTAAAATAATTATAAACACGAAATTTCAAAATTATCCTCATTTGGGAAACTGGGTGCTACAACTCTACCCACCTTAGAAAAATTTCGTCCTCGAAATTTAAGATCGATAGTCTCCTTCTAGAGCCTCTAACCTACCCAATATCTAAGGTAACACTTCCTAAAACTGGAAGAATAAACGGACATCTAAAATGTCAATCTAGGAATACCTCCAATACTGCTCTGGTACGGCGGTAATGGAACTCAATAAAATATGGACTGGAACCTATATCCAAGGGACTGGACCTATTTTAAAGTGGTCTTAACTAAGGATGAAAAGGAACTGATCATAGGCTATAGGTATGCTCAAACTATTATCTTCCTATTAACCATCTATTAATACATTCTATTACCATAGGAACGATGCATTACTAAGACATATAGGCCCCTATCTCTCATAACACATTTATACTCACCAAAAGACTAGTACATTCTATCAGGCTGATACTATAATCTCTCATAATCTCATAAGCTATATCTTTATAGACACACATCCCCACATCCAGGACTAACCTATATATATCTACAACTGATACTAATGGATGACGTCCCTATTTCCAACATCAAGGTCTAATTTTTTTTCTTTCTAAATCATGCAATTTGAAGGAATAGTATACAAGGTCAGGACATACCGTAGCAGTTGGAAGTCTCATCTAGGTGCACTGGTCATTCTAGGTCAAAACAGTACTATGGTATCAACACACAAACATCTAGGTGTCTTAATTGGGAAGGTAAGGGAACAACAATCCTAAGGTTGTAGGGCTGTCTACCATCCTATATAAAAATTGGTCATTATCAAAATAAAATAAAGGCAACTACCAATTATTTAAAAAAGGTAAAAAATCAAATTCAAAAATTAAGGAATTGAAAATCACTTGCATTGAAATCCAATCACAATATATATAGAGAGAGCGTTAGAGAGGGAAAAGCTAGCATTGTGTGTATGGGAACGTGTTCATATGGTTAGATAGTAGGCGTGTGTACGTGAATATACATAAAGTGTATATGAGGATTGATTTCAAACAATACTATCAAGTTACACTAATCATGGCAATGGGTTAACAATCTACAATATCAATCTATTTAATCACAACTGCATGGCTAACCATATATATATATATATATATATATAGATATAGATATATTATAGATATATAATTATATATATATATTTTACTGTCATGTAACCTAACCCTTTTTCCCCTCTATGTTGATTATATATAATATATATATATATATATATATATATATATATATATATATTATATATATTATATTATATATAAGGTAGAGACTTAGTTATGTATTTATATTTATAACATATATGCCTAAGCTCTATATATATCTATCTAGATATAATCATAACATAAAGGGAAAAGGGTTAGGTTACATGACGTGTATACTAAGTTAGGTGGTGTGTCCTTGTATAGGGTTATAGCTTAGTATTGAAAGGTTAAACCCAGTTTTTAGTTCACATTTACATACAAAATCTGAAAAGATGCTAACATTTAAACCAGTGCAATATTAACATAACACAGTTTCAGATTTAGGGTTTTGAACATCGCAACCAACCTCAATGGTCCCAATACATCCTAACATGATAGAATGAACCCTAACATACTATCCATACATTTATCTACGCATACAGTTCAATATTACATGTTAAATCTGAAATTGAATATTTGAAATCAATGTAAAAATGTTAACATATTCAGTTTTCAGGATTTTGGAGAAATTTGAACATCAAAACCAACTCAATGTTTATCACAACCTATCATGTAAGAATATGAAACCTAACATTATATCCCTACAACACAATGTACACAGCTCTAAATATACATTTAAAACAACAATTTGAACTAACATTTAAAATCCAGTATTAAGGGTTAATATGCACACAGTCTCAGATTTAACAAATTTAAACACAAAATTCAACAAATTTTTTTTTAAATGAACTCTAGGTATGACATACATGTGCAGTGATGTAAACATAACTAATAACATGGAATTTATTTAACTTACGAATTTAAACTATAAAAGCAGAAAACCAGAAATATTGGAGTTTTGAAAATTTAACATCAACGACATATTAATATTTATTTAGATAGGTGGAAATCAAGTGTAGCATGCATAAGTGTCAGGAAAGTATCCACTTATATATTCATATATATTCTCATGTCCCAATATAAAAATCAGATTCTATACCAAGACCAACATTAGATTCCTACCAATATTGCAAAACAGGTGATTGGTGTAATCAAGACGATTTATTATTATTTAATACAAGAATAATAGCAAGAGGGAATAACGATAAAATCTTTTTTGCTTATCTGTTTAAAAGAAGGAACCATTTGAAATCCAGAGTTAAAATATCAAATCCAAGGTAAAGTCTAGCAAAATCATCGATTCATTATATTAAGAAGAAATTCATAGAAGAAGTTACACAAAGGTTATAAATAGCTAAGTTACTCCTAAGCTAAATAATGAGAAGAAAAACAAAACAAAACAATTAATAATTCTCTTTTTTTTGAAGGACTGAAACAAAGTAGAGAAAACGTTCGAAAATATTTAAGGTACAATCTGATAATCATATGCGTCTATCCACAATCATGGTACTCTAAATCCTCGTCATACTAGTAAGCAAGGCTACGATAATCACAGAGCCCTTGATTTATGCACATATCTCTAGATCATGGTATTTAACATTTTTGCGGTGCCGCTAGCTTGGCTGCGAAAACCTTAAATTCCCACACCCGAGAAATATATTCAGAGTCAGACTATATGTCCTCACCATGCTGGCTAATGTGACTATAGAAGACTAGGTTCCATAACATAGATGACCTAGCCCATATATTTCATCTTGCCAAAAATTAAATTAAATCAATAATGAATATCCAAAAATTAAAATCAATTTATCAACGAACATCAAACTCAAAAATGAACAAATCCTTCAATCATATAAATACAAACTCGGATGCTACATCTAATCGTCAAGATTCAAAATTCAACAATCTTCCATCAAAATCAATAAATACAAACCCAAATTCAACAATAATCATCAAATTCAACAACAGAAAATAAAGATAAAACAATCAAGAAAAAAGAGAGTTTTCAATCGAAGTTAAAATAAGATTCTCAAGGGTCTCCCAGGAATCTCTCAAGGGTTCCTAACTGTGATTGAGTACCTTCAAAATATATCATCCTACTGCAGGCTGTAGTGGTACTCAAGTTCGAATACCACTACATATACTCGACCTGCATGGGCCACCACTAAAAACGTGTCACGACCCGTACCCATTGTTTGGGTACGAGAACGTAACAACGCCCAGCCTACGCCGCAGTATCGACGGTAGAACGCTGTCCTAGGTCACAACATCTAACAATATAAGCTAAGCAGTTATACTCCCCGAATGGGGGTGACATAGCAGATACAGTCTCAATCACATCTAAGGCAGAGCATGATAATGATAGATAAAACATGAAATCCAAAGAGATACAGGAGATAGAAGTCTAAGTGTCTAAGATACATAAACCCAGGAATACATCTCAAAACTCAAATACAGTAATCCACAAATCAAGTACAACTCCAGACAAATGAAATAACTAACTAAACATCCTCTAATGTGTCTCCTCTAGGCTAGCAGGTACCTCCAGGCTATCTGTAAAATTTATCAACAGGTCCAGTCAGGACTGGAGCGAGTACAGTACATCTCAACAGATCATAGCAGGTTAGAAAATATAATCATACAGTAAGTAAGATACAGGTACTGAAGGAAAACAGTATGTAAACAGAGAGAGAACTGTAATAGAATTATCTACTATACATAGAGACTAGAGCGTGACTAGTGAGTTAGAGTACAATTGAACATGTAAATGGCCTGGGATGATTCTGTAAAGACACTACATAATGATTCAATGAAGATACTACTGGTGTATTATTCACATGTCCACTTCTACTCTCCCGTACCCCCAATCAATACACAAGGATCTAGCCAGGTTATGTTATATGATTATGCACGGCTCCCGAAGGGTGATACATGGATGTCCCATAAATGGGGATTCTGGGGGTTCCAACAGTGTAAGATTCAAGAGACTCGATCATGAGGGTACATGTCACAAGTAATCAAGTGAACCAAGAAGCATAGTGATACGACATGTAAGTGAAACGTACAGAACATAGAGTACCCGATGTTCCCTAAGGATAACATCTCAAGAAAGGATCCATATAGTACCAATCCGTGTGACCATCGTGACTGTACAAGTAAAGTAATCTACTGCAGGAAATAATTCTAAGCATGATATGAAATGATCAGAGAATGTACTCGCCTCGATAACCTGAACAGCTGATAAGTATAGGGGGCCCGCTGAAGCCACAGAGTCCAATTTAAAGCAACACAGGTTACAACATGTCCAGAAGGGTAATATAAAGCACTACAATGCATTCTACATGAATCTAGGTCAAACTAGGCCAAAGTCAACCCTTGGTCAACTCTGGTCAACTGCACTAGTCAAACTAGGTCAAACTAGGTCATGTCCTAACCCAGCAAGTCTTACTAGGCCTAAACAAGACTATCTAGCAAGCACACATCAATACAAGACTACAAGCCAATATACACCCAACTCTATATAGCATGCAATTATTCAATACTCAAATAGGCAAGAATTCACATTGGATATACACTAGGTAATCTATTACTTTAAGCTATATATGTCTACACATATATCACATACATATATTGGTATTCAACATTAGGTCTATAATCATGGCATTTCAAATAGTTATATAAACTTATTATTACAACACAATATGCTAACATATATATAATATACATACATAGCTAAGTTAACTGTATTCATAAATACTTATTTAAGAGGCTATGTGTGTGTATGTGAACATGGCAAAGGGGCAAGTGAGGGTTAAATGGGCATACATAGTGTATACATATCAAATAGTGTCAAAGTGTAAGTGAACAAAGTGTCAAGTGTGATAGTGCCAACATAGTATAAGGGGTACATGAGGTAATATAGGATTTGTGTTAACATAGAACATTACATCTCATTAACTTATATTACATATATTACATCTATTATTACATTACATTCATGCTTGCATTCATCATTCATTTATTCTCTTGCACTACTATATGCACCATACATTACATACTATGGAACCTACATATTCATTACAAGCCATACTTATACATGCTTACATTAGATATATACTTACACCTCATACAACATTTATTTAACCATTAACTCATGCTTGCATTCTCTATTTAATTACATAATGTATATACATTAACATGGGTTAAAATCAAATAGAACATTATATTCACACAAGGGTGTACAAAATACATATGCCGAATAGTAACTCCTACTAATAATCAATACTGTACCATCTCAGCATGAATTAAAATCTAGGATTAAAG
The DNA here is from genome assembly GCA_029216955.1 of Iris pallida. Taxonomy (NCBI): domain Eukaryota; kingdom Viridiplantae; phylum Streptophyta; class Magnoliopsida; order Asparagales; family Iridaceae; genus Iris; species Iris pallida. The sequence continues at coordinate 26,720 of JANAVB010035317.1, forward strand.
TATGTTATAGATCTATGTGTTAGCTTTTCGAAACTTTAAACGGATCGCGTTTTCATTTTCGAAAACTCTCAAAATCGCGAAAACACCGAGAACGCGTTTGTCTTTCGTACAGCTGACACTCAAATAATTCTCCAGAAAGTTACAGAAGGAATTAGGCCTATTAATACATGTTTTTGGAAAGCTAACTTCAATGCGCTTCTTTTAAAAAAATGGGAGATTAAACCGAGATTGAGCTAGAAGTAATGACATTTCTAAGTTAGGGCTGAAATTAAAAACGTGGATAAAAATTATGACGGATTTGGGTAGTTTGAGATAAAAGAACACAAATATATAACATAATATATCAAGAACTCACTCTCTACACTAATATATATATATGAGACACTATAGAACACATCTCCAATACAAAAATATGAGATTAAACATGTAATATTTATTCATACATAACAACAACACATAGTGTGTCCAAATTGGGATTTTCCTACATGGACACAACCACAACACAAAGGACACTCCTATGACCTCCAAATGGACACGAAATAGACACAAATGGAGATACAACTATGGGGGTCATTCCTATGGGTTCAAAATAGACCTATATGCATGAGGAGATGAAAAGGAGAAGGGATTTACCTTCCGGTAGATCGAATCGAAGAAAAGCCTTCCCGGAGCGACACCGACACGTAGAGATTCCAAAAGGACACGAACGAGCTCCGAATCCTCCCAAACTTGGGTAGCTTCCTCCTTGGCTAGAATGGAGAAGGAAAGAAGAAGATTTGGTGGCGAAATGAAAGGATTTGGTGGAGAAATTGCTAGGGATTGCTCTCTGGGAATTTGGGAAAGAACAAGAGAGAGAGTGTGGATGAGAATAATGAAATGAACTTGAGCCTATCCTCTCCCAAAGTGGCTGGCCATATGGGGCTATTTGTCCTATTATGGTAAGGTCCAAAATGCCCCCACTAACCTATTCTATGAGTATTAGGAAAGGGCTAATTGGTTGGGGCTAAATTAGTCATTCTAAAGTCTCTAATCACACTAA
>JANAVB010035318.1:0-127925 GCA_029216955.1 Iris pallida
AACTCCTTTTAGAGGAGAGAGAAGTGAGAGAGTGCGGGGGTGAAGGGGAGATCAGGGGAAGAGAGAAGATGATCGAAGAAGGGAAGAGAGCGGCTGGAGCGGAGCGGCCGGAGGGCGGCGGCGGAAGTCGGTGGTCGGCGCGGGCGGAGATGCGCGCGCGGAGATGGAAGAGAAGGAGAGGGGGCGGTGATGGGGAGAAGCGCCGGGCGACGCGCTCGCCGACGCGGGGTAGCGCTCGGCGGTCGCAGGCGGGTCTCGGCCGGACGTTGACAGGAGGAGCAGCCGCGCGCAGGGAGACAGCCAAGGCGGGAAGGAGGTGAATAGGGGCGGACGAGTTCGGTGGTCCGGCGCGTGCCTGGGCGGAGGAGGATGGGCGGATGGCTGTGCGTGGAGGGTTTCGGCGGGCGGAGGGGTTTGCTGGCACGGCGGCCAGGGCTCTGGTCGGGGCGGACGCAGCTATGATCGCCGGAGTTCAAGGACGGCTCGGGTCAACGGCGGACACGACAGATGCATGCGGTCCGGCGAGGTGAGCCATAGGGTTAGGGTTTTATTTTGGGTTTTCTTTTTTTTCTTTTCTGTGGTCGCGACGGCGTGGCCGGAGTGGCGGTGGTTTAGTTGGCGGGATGTCGACGGTGGTGGTGGTGTTGCTTGGGGGTTTGGTTGTGCTGGTAATGGCCGCGGTGGTTGGCTGTACTAAGGGGATTGTGGTGGTGATGGCAGCGGGCGTGGTGTAGCTGGTGGTGGTTGTCGGAGGATTTTGGTCGACGAGGAAAGGACGGGCAGGGACAGTCGGCACGGGTGGGGGTAGTGGTCTGGCTGGAGGAAAGATGGCCGGGGTGTGGTGTTTGGTCGGGTCGATTTGGTAGTTGGGATACGGTGGTTAGGTGTATCTCTGATTTTGGAAGCGGCGTAGGTGACGAGAGGACGGGGTCGCGGCGTGGTGATGGCGGCGGACATGACGGGATAGGGTTTAGGATTATGACTAGGGTTTAGAAATTTATTGATGTCGGGGTGTGTCCGACACGGGGAAGAAAATAAATAATGTACATATAAAGTAATGGAATAAGATTTTGGATGGACACAAACACGATGCACGTAGAATTATGGAGAAATTTGTGGAAGATGAATTGTGGAAAAATAATGGAGGAGTACCTGCCTATTTATAGGATGTGGAAATTTCCATTTGGATAGGATTAGGATATTTAAAACCCAATATAGATAATTTGCTACAAATTCAAAATCAATCAAATCTAAATCCAAATCTAATTCAAATCAATTTAAATCTAATTAAATGCTTTTGGCTTAAAATAAATTGGGATAAATCAAACTTCAAATATTTAACTATTTAAATAAATCCAAAAATCAAATCAAGATTTAAATGGCCACAATAACTTCCAAATATATTTTTCAAAATACCAATAATAATAATTTCGAAAATAATAAATATTTTTAAATATATTTTTGAATAATAAAATATTAATATTAGTAAATCTCGAAAATTACATTTTTTATTTAAAATAAACTAGCAAAATATTTAGGCAATATATGTATGCCTAAGAATATATTTTATTATTAATAACTGCTATAAACGAAAAGGCTTTCATAATTAAAATCGTAAACTTGAAAATAATAGCTAGAAATAATTATTGTCTATATTTCTTTGAAACTATAAAATAATAAAAATAATATTTTTCAAAAATATGTACGCTCGCACATATTCGCACTCGACGAGCAAGAAAAATAATTTCGTGCGCGACGTACAATACGACTACGCGACGTACAATACAAAATTTTAAATCGGTACCAAATTTAATAAAAAAATAGTAGAAATTTAGGGGTTTTACAGACAGTGAGGCGTAGGCTGGGAGCTGTTACGTACTCGTACCCTCACAGTGGGTGCGGGTCGTGACACGTTTTTAGTGGTGGTCTATGCAGGTCGAGAGTCGCATTAGTGCGATATCGTGGTAGTACGGCGACTTAGTTGTACTGCTACGAGCCTATGATAGGATTGAGAGATAGGCTTTAATGGAGAGGTTACTCAATCACAGTTAGGACTACTTGAGAGATTTTTGGACGACCCTTGAGAATCTCATTATGAACTTCAAATTGAAAATCCTTTTCCTCTTGTTTTGATTCACCCTCACTCCTTGATGTTTAACGAATCTTAGACTATTAACTTCCTTCATCGTATCCTTACTTATATTTTGTCTATCTTATGTTGCTAATTTAGCACCAGTTTGCGAGCTTATCTTATTCAAGCTTGATCATGACATATTTTATTGGGGGCTGGCACCCACTAATATATTGTCTAATCAGAACCGGTACATGATGGTATGATCAACCTATTGCACTTTGGTTCGCTTTTCATATGTTATTCTATGTGGAGGGAGACATAGTTAAATTTGCCTTAGAGTCTCATCCACGACAGCTTTGGCAATTCTCTTTTGAATTATTTCCATCGCCTATGAACAACATATTGTACTTAATAACATCGCCTTTGAACTCATTATTGTTTTGCCTTTCACATACTTCAGATAGAAAAGGCACTGTACTTGATAGATCAACCCAAGGTATCATGTTTAGTTTCCCTATCCAAAGGAAGAAATTGCCTTATTTCTATATCCTGGCATCATCCTTTAAATTCTAATTCTTTGATCGTGACCAGTTGACCGGGTCATCCTCCTTATCATCCAGTGTTTGGGGTCATATTCAATTGAATAAATTCAATTGTGACATGGATACCAAATCTTGGATACTCGTGCTCAGACTTCAATGGCCTCGTTCTCCATCTTGCCCAAACTTCAATATATCCTGAAATTGATCAACTTAGATCGTGCCGGGACTAAATCTTCTTTATATATTGTGTTATTGGATTTCAATGCAATTGACACTCGTGCCTTAAACTTTCGATTTGATCATCTTTGGAATGGTAATCCTTCATAATTAATTCCTAGTTGTCTTTACCAGTTTTATATAGGATGGTAGACTGTCCCTTTGTACCTCCTTTTGAGGGAGCTAGGCCACCTATAGCTCAGCACCAGAGGGGTAGAGCTTTTGCGATGGCGGTCGAGGAGACCGACGCTGCAGGTGATGGGTTAGCAGGTTTGTCCTTCTCATTCTTCTTCCCCACTTTTCTGTGTGATTCCCTTAGTACCTGCCAGGATATTGCTTATGATTGATAGATAGCGTAGCTACCCTGTTCGAGACTGTGGAATCACGACCAGTAAGAATATGTTTGCATGATTATCTCTTGACCTTGATTGGGGGTTTGGCCTAGTAGGGGTGCGATCATTTTAATTTCGAGGACACAATTTTTCTAAGGGGTGTAGGATTGTAACACCCAGTTTCTGGAATGAGGGTATTTTTGAAATTTTGTATTTATTATTTTTATTTATTTGTATTTGATTCACATTATAATTTTTGGTGATTTTTAATAATTTCTAAACTATTTAAAAACTGCTTTAAGTCATGACTTGTGATTTTGACGTGCTGCTAGTGAAACCCTAGAGACTGCATGACCTAGAGCCTATCCATGTCATTAAGATGATTTAATTATCATTTTTAGCCTAGGAGTATTTTGGTCATTTTGACTTATTTGAATTATTTGATGATTTATTGAATTGGTGAATTCTAGGTTGACTTGACTTGTTGAGACCTAGTGAACTAGCCTAGAAGCTAACCCTAGCCATGGTGACCCTAGTCTAACTTAGGTTAACCTACTTTTAGTCATTAGAAACTAATTTTAGAATGAGGGGATTTGGTTTAGTGAATTTAAGTCATAGCTTATGGTTTCATGAAATGACTTATGACTTCATGACTTGATTAATCATAACTTAAGCCCATGGGCTATTTTAGTGAACCCTAACCCTAATTCCTTCCTTTATGACCAGCCATAGGGATCCCGACCCTATATAAATACTTATTCTCTAGGGCTTGCCTCTTTCTTTTATTCATTTCAACATTGGAAAAGAAAGGTATTTGTCCCCCTTCCAAAAATCCCCATAAATATATTTTTATTCCTTTTTAATCATAGTTTCTTGCATTAAAACCTAATACTCTTCTATTTTCTGATTTTAGGGTTTAATCCCAGCTTTGGGTCAATTTGGAGCTTTTGCCATCAAGAGGAGGGATCCCCCATTTGAAGCTTTTCCAAGCTTTTTGCACATATAGGTAAAACCCTTTAAATTGATTTAAATTTCGGTTTTCTTTGCATGTAGGGCTAGATCTAGGAGTCCCCTAGGTGTCCCCAAAATTTGGGTAGATTTCGTGTTCGTCTGGTGTCCGTATCGGACAAGTGTCGTATTGATGTGTAGGTGTTTGATTAAATGCCTCAATGGTTTGAATGTTAATGTTTTTCAAAACAAATAACATATTTCGAAAGCTTATTATATGTAGATTATGTTTGTATATGACTGAGCACGTATTGGGTTGGTTTTCGTGTCCAAAAGTGGACACGAACGCGTGCACGAGGACACCGTGTAGTGTCCTACTGCTCGGGCACTGTAGCGGATACGACACTGCACGTCTTGACACGAAAATTTGTACACACCTAGGACACATGACTGACACAGCGTACACAAAATTTTAGGACATCTTATCGAGCGGATTGGGAGAAATCCCATCCGCATCGAATTGGCACTGCACGACACGCGGGTTAAATCGCGTCTGATACGCGTGGATTTATTTGGACACGTCTTGATTAGACACAATGCAGATACTTCATCACCTAGCCCTACTATGGGCGAACCCCTATACGTGAGCTCGACCCACCTCGAGCACTGTGTCGAGCCCACGAAGGCTCGACATGGCTGCACGACGACTACTTTTTCAGTTTTTTGATAAATTCGAATTTAGTTTTGGACACTTTCGTGTCCAGTTTTCTGGACACGATGTACCCCTAGGACACATATACATGTGTATTTTGTGTTGGCACAATCAAATTGATAATTTATTGGGTTTCAGTTTGAAATTTTGGTTTTCCCTAAATGTTCTGATACAAAAACAGATTTTCGATTTTCTGAGATTTGAATGTAGGTTAACTGTTGATTGTGTGTATAAGCTCGAATTTGCATTTTGGGATTTCAAAATGGTTTTTCTGATATTGAAACTGTCAATACACTCATTCACTCATTGCATTGCTCACCATTGTCACTTGAGACATTTTTGAACTGTTTTCTTGAGAATACAATGAGTTTATTTTACACACAATTACACATTGATTGCTACACAAATCTGAGTTTGATGCTGGGTTGTGTTCACTATTGGAATCTGAGAATAATGTCCATACCACTCACTCGTATAATGTTCACTCATCCCACTATCCCTGAGAACATGAAGGCACATTACACTTTCACACCCTTCACTAACTGTCATTTGAATACTTTGATTTCCTGAGATTTTGTGCTACTAATTTTTGAGTTTAACACCCTCATATACTCACACACTCAATTCTGAAACACTGTTCACTGAGAAACACTGAAATTATACATTGTTCACCCACACATTATACTGTATTCACTGCTAACACCCCATTGTATATGGCCTGTGCACTACATTGCTCTGCACACACTCTTTACACTTGACATGCTGTTACATTTTCTTGACACACACTACTGTTGCATATTGCAGGTCACTGCACTTGACATTGACACACACACGCAACACTAAAAGTTCATTTCCTATATGTTCCTGAGAAGGGTGTTTATGATTTCCTGAGATTAGATATTGTATGCATATAGTTACATATATGTGTATATGTATATGGAGTTCATATGATTTGTGTGTCTCAGTGTGAGGGTTGGTGTCAGAGCATGAGGAGAGGGCAGGCTCGGATAGAGGGGTCTCCCTTAGGCTAGAACCCCTGCTGCTCGAGTGGTGCATTGCAGTAGCAGCAAGCACTTGCAGGCAAGCATGGCTTGGGTTCATTTCAATGCAACATGGTTGCAGCTATAGCACAGGGGTACACCTTGTTTGGGTTTTGAATGGCTAGGCCATTCAGTCTCAGGTTGTGGGGGAGGCTGGATATCACAGGCTTGGGGTCACTTGTGTACAGTAAGAGAGTGACCTGCATTGGCTACTTGGATATGGGTTAGTGTATATACCCATTCTTCTCTACATGTTCTATTATAGGTTGCCTAGATTGGGTTAAGCTAGATTGAGCTAGTGAGGAAAGGGAGAAGAGGGTAACAGTAGCCTAGCAGCTGTATTAGGTAGTGCAAGCTTGGCTTGCTTAGCATTAGCAAGCTAGTAGCAGTAGGAGCAGTGCAACAGTGAGACACTGTACTGCAATAGCAGTGCAGTAAAAGCCTTGGCTGCGTTGGTTTGGTTGGGTTGCCTTGGCAGGCCCTGCCTAGGCCAGGTTTGGCATTGGGTTGGATTAAGTTAGAAATGGAGTTAGGGATTTAGTTAGAGTTAGGAGCTATATAGTTAATGAGATAGTTATATATATGAGGGCATGTTAGATATGACTTGGGTTGGATTGGTTAGGATAATGGGTTGGCCTTATATATGTATATAGGTGATGTGTCATAGAGTATAGAATATGGTATATAGATATGTCATGTGAGAGTTAGCATGTAAGGTTAATGGGATGTTGAATTTATGTAATGTGTTATACCTTACTATACATGGTTATAGATTATAACTAGTTAGAGTAGAGTTAGTTAGCCTATAAGTCCATGTACCACCTACACACACATATTGGTAATTGCACACATACTCTTAACCTTGCCTTCCCCTCTGTATATCCTTATAAATGTGTTGTATGTATATTGTGCTATATATATGCATATATGTGGATAGGTATTGAGGGTTAGATAGTATTGGGTAAGGAATAGGTTATACATCATAGAGTAGATAATGGTTAGCTTACTTTGGAGTTGACCAATATTGGACTGTTGACCAAAGTCAACATTAAGGCCTAAATGTGACCAATTGACCCTTGCTAGCCTAAGTTTGACCAGTTGACCAAGATAGCCTTGTTGTTGACCTAGTTTGACTAGATGTTGACTTGGCTTGACCCAGAGTTGACCAATTTTGACTTGGACCTAGTTTGACCTAGACAGTTGACCAGATTTGACTTAGAGTTGACTTTGACCTAGATTGACCTAGAAATCATGTAGATTGCATCGTAGACTTCATTTATCTTATTTTAAACACATTATAATCTGTACTGCTCTATTTAGGACATTGTGACTCCGGTGCAGATATCTGACATTACACTACTCTTTTCAGAGTATCAGGCAAGTACATTCTCTGATAGTTCTCTCATTTACTTGTCAATTACTGTACTTCAGTTCTAGTTAGTTGTATGCAATTCTCTGTTACAACACGTATGGATGTTCTAGATTCATGTATACGACACACATTTATTTTCTGGCCTCTATTACTGGTATCATCATTTCTGGCTTCTATTATTGGAATCACCTACTGGAATCATTTACTGGAATCATTTACTGGTATCATTATATTTTGGCTGGAATCATCTTGAATCATAGTGTCGGATTTCTGGATTCACTTGCTGGAAGGGAGAAATACTTGAGCAAGACATGTAGACATACCCCAATCTGGAATCTCCCAACTGGAATCTACTGGAATGATAGCCATCTCATACCCGGCCAGGTGTGTGATGTACCTTATTACCTACAGCCGTTTATATGTCGATCTCGGTGTTTCAAAACACACTGTTAGAGTATAGGCTGGACTCATCCTGGAATCATTGATCACTATAACTGGAATCGTCCCTTACTGGATTCATCTTGTATTAGATTCATCTTGTACTGGACTTACATTAGAGTTACACTTGTCTACATTGTTGTCTGGACTTTATATCATATTACCCTGGTTCAGCTAGTTCTATTTTACAGTCTTCATTGCTATGATTCTTCTCTTGTTTAGTTATTTTCTTTCTTTGTACTTTATCTGTCTTTCTTACCATCACCTGAATATAAACTGTCATTTTTATCAATACAACTATCTATAACTGCTTTATAGTTCTCTGTGATTTACTTGGGTTTTCTAGATGAGATTGTGCTCGTTCCTGTCCTGACTGGACCTATTGAAAATTTTACAGATGATTGTCCCGAGGACACATGCCCTACATATTACGGACCAGGAGGCGGGTTAGCTACCTTTGGCCCCGACATTCAGGAGTGATCGGGAGTTTAGCTAGTTTGTCTTGTTTTAGTCTTCATGTTTAGAACTGGAGTTGTATATATAGAATTGAGACTTGAGATGTATTTGAGATTGTTTGAGTTGTTGTTATTATATCAGTAGTTATTGTTGTCTTTAATTTCTTAGTTATATTTCGGTGTTATCTTATCGTGCTTAGACTGTGATTGAGTTACACCATATCTTATACTTGTCCTCCGTTCGAAGTTGATCATGATGAGTACACTATATACTGCATGAGTTGATGGTTAGTTAGAGAATTAGAACAGCGTTCTACCGCCGACACTGCGGCGTAGGCTGGCCGCTGTTACGTACTCGTACCCTCACAGTGGGTGCGGGTCGTAACACGGGACGAGGAAGAGGAAGAAGATAAATTTACAGAAGATGATTAAAAATAAAATATAAAATATGTCATGTAACATCTATTTAGACTTGTGAAATATACCGTTATTTTGTTAAACCACTAATTAATCTCTATATTTCCATCAATATTACCAGATGGCACCCATGAATTGAATACGTCGCTTGAGAGAGGTATAAATGGCTGTTGAGGAGGAAGTGGTACCTCCTGCTGCTGACGAGGTGATACCTAAAGCCGAGATCGTTGTTAAGGAGGAAGTGCGACCTACTATTGTTAAGGAAGAATTAGTACATCCTACTATTAAGGAGGAAGTGATTCCTAAAGCCGAGATCGCTGTAAAGGAGGAATTGGCACCAGAAGGCAGTAGCACCGGGAGTTTTAGTCACCCAGCTCCTATAGCAGATCTTGATCACCTGGATCCTTCTTATGTGTAGTATCTGATGGATTAGTATATGCCCCAGGTAGAGCATAGAGTTATATGATATGACTTTTGACCGGATTTTTCTCTGGTATACTTATTTCTGGATTAGACTTCTGACTATGGCATAGACTTCTGCCCGAATTTGTCTCCGATAGACTTATTTCTTGGATGTCGTTGCTTTATTTTTGGACTAGAGTTTATGGTTATTATCTAGACTTGGATGTTTCTGGATGTTATTACCTTGACTTGGTTATTATCTATAAATTCAACGAAGGGTTGCTCCGGTTCTAATTTTTATAAACTATGATTTGTTAAATGCATGCAGATTTGATTTAGAATATGTATTATATTTTTTGTATATGTCTAATTTTTTTATCATATGTTATTATCAGGTATGGAAGGGCAAAGACGATCGTACCTCGGTCAGTCCCGAGGTAGATGAGTACCCCTTCTAGGTAGAGGTTCTACCGGAAGACGGAGTGCTCCTCTATTATCGGATGATGGTTCCGGACCCTCATCTCTGAGTACTCCAGTGTACCGAGCAGTCACATCTCCGACTGCGTCGACGGCACGTGGCAGTACACCTGGGATGGGAAGTTCCAGGCATGAGACTATTATCCCGTTTAACGTTCCTCCTACTGATGGCACTATAGAGATGGAGGAGTAGATAGAGGAGGTCGAAACTACTCTGACTTCGTATCAGAGTGATCCCCCATGCATGCCTCCGGACGGGACGAGGATAGAGATTTGGTCCGACGGACCTACAAAGTAAGTTAATTAGTTAAGATTAATTTATACATATATCTATAATAGATATCATCCTCCGTCGGTTCAAAGGGCACTAGGCTATTACTGAGGTCCTTGGATCAACTACTCGGATGCCTCGGACGAGAGAAAGGCATTCTAGTTTGCCCACTTCAAGGTAACTAAAGTACATTGCTTTTAGTATCAATCACATTTTATACATATTATATAACTAACTATTTTAATTCTTGTAGAAAATATATTTTTATCTACCACATCGGGCTGAGATGATCGAGAAGCAATTTTATGTTGTTGCCGCCAAGTTGATCCGTGATGCGATTGATGACCAGAAGACTCGAGAGCACTCCGGAAGACCGATCCAAGGTTGGATCACGCCCGAGTAGTAGACTACGATGAGGGCTAGATTCGAAGATCCTAGGTACAAAGAATGGTCAAAGAAGGCGAAGGCAGCTAGGATGAGGGCAGAAAAGTGGTATGGTGGCTCGATTCCCATGACGGAATATTTTCGTCGCCTGTTATGTATTTTAAATATATATTATTTTAATAAAAGTAGGAAAAAATGTTTACTTTTAAAAACGAACAAATTAATTTTAGCATATACATAAGGCTGATGATGCCAACATGGTGACCGTCATCCTAGCTACCTATCGGAATGACGAAAAGCTCATAGATGGAAGGGCCACGCATAGCTTGTAAGTATTACTTTATATTTCGTTAACTTTAATATAACTTAGAAAAATATATAATATATATCCATATAGTTATTAATAAGTACCTTAGACATTAGCAACTACGACGATTGGAATGTTATATTATGCTTATCGAGATACGTAACTTTCTAGGATGAGTTTCTTAGGCTACATGAGCGTGTGAGTACTAGTGCACCTGCTATAAACTCCCAGAATTTTTAAAATATTTTCTATATGTATTTAATTTAAATAGTAATTTTTGGGAATTTAAAAATATTTTTAATTAAATAGTTATTATTATAGAAGCCCTTGGTCATGGTTAAGTTTTGGAGTACAAGATGACCAAATTTTTTGACGCGAATATGTAGTCGTTTGCTTTGACTAGTATTTTAGCCATGATAGGAAAGATCGAGCCATAAGTGTGTCCAAATTAGGAAAACTAGTCAAAGTTGCAACTTAACCCCTATAGACAATTTAATTACTTATTTATTTAGATTATGACTTTTAAGAGATCCGGTTGTACCAATTTAGCCCGGACTTGACCCGAACCCAACCTAAGCCCATGTAGAGATGTTAGGTGTACAAAAATGCCATGTAGACGTATTTTATGTATGTATAAATATTTTGTATTTATTTTTAGGAATTGACAAATATTTTCTAAATATTTGTTATACGTACAATATAGGTATTATTAATATTTATATGGTTTTTTTGAATACTTGCACGTTTTTCAGTGGACCAATTAAATTAGGAATAACTATGTCACCCAATACTATATTTACCATTGGTTTATTTTAGTTGTTATTTGGATTATTATTTTTTTTTGTTATTGTTATTAAATAATATTATTTATTATTATTGGTTACTTGTTAATTTATAGTCAAAGGAATTTACAATATATATATATATATATATATATATATATATATATATATATATATAAGGTCGGAGGAGACAGAAGCTTCCCGAGTGTTTTTGGGAGTCTGCCCCTGTGGTTCTCCGGCAGGCTGCCGCCGGCCACCTCCTACGGTGGCAGTTCTGCTTCGGCGTTCAGGTAAGTCATCACCGCTCCCCCGCGCTCTAGCGGCGGTCCACCGGCGGCCCTCCCAGCGTGCCTCCTCTCCCCTCTGGTCTCCTTCTTCCCGTGTGCGTCTGTTCCCTATGTTGCCCTAGTGTTCTGCGTCATATTCGGCCTCTCCTGCGGGGCCGTGGACCACCCGGTGGCGCCTCTCCTGGCTTCACCCTTCATGGCCGGGTCGTCGTCCCAGGATGTCATTCCCTGGTCATCTAACCAGCTCGCGCTTCTCGGGCTAACAGTTCCAGCGGTCGCCGCCCATACCCTCTGACCCTCCGCAGCCCCCTCGCCCCGCCTGGGCTCCTCTCCGGCGGAGCTGGCCTAGCTCTCCACGGTGCCGTCCCCCGCCAGAGCTCTGACACTCCCCTTCTCTGTGCAATCTACCGTGCTGGAAGTCCCATCCTTAGGCCTCGTACCCCTTCCCTTTCTTCCTCAATAATTTCGAATTCGAATCTGTTGGCCCCGTCCAACCAGGTGCCATCCATGGATGGCACTGGTTCTATGGCGCAACCTCCCTACACGTTCAACGGTCGTACCTAATTGTGCTCTATCTGACTTAGCGCCTAATTGTGCGCTATCTGCCCCTGTGCTATCTGACCTTGCGTCGGCCCCTACACAATCGAATCTTGTGCCCCTCGACTCTGCTATGCTAGCTTACCCCCTGAATGGTGCTAGGCCCCTGAGCCTCCCTCCATGCCTTCTAAAGTTGCGCTCTCCTTCGGCGTGCGCCAACTTTCAAGCGCTATCCTGACCGTGGACATCTCGAGGCATATACATATCGGTTCAGCTATAGTCTCCTCTGGCATCATCTAGTTATCGCAGACGCATATTCCCCCAGTGCACAACTCTCTTGGGTTCAAGCCTCAGTCGGGCCTGGCTTTAGGCACCAATAATCAACCCAACCGCTCTTACGCTGACATGGTGAGGCATGACAGATCGATCAAGAACTCCCTGATCATTTCTGATGTCGAGCTCCCCGAATTTGATTATCCTCTTCAATCCGATGCGCAAGATATCACTGTCCCCTCTCGACCATGGAAATCTCCTCTCTCTCAGACATATTCTTACACACCTTCATCCTCAAATTGTCCTCCAGATGCCCGAAGCTATCGTGCGTCCAAGAAGTTATAGCCTCCTGGGGTCTCACCACCAATTACAGGGTTGCCCCAATGAACCCCAAGCACATCTTCCTACACCTTTTACCGGAGAGCGATCACAAGAATGTCTGGACCAAAGGTACCGGAAGGATCAACTCCCATCTCATGAAAATTGTGAAATGGTCCCCAGATTTTAACCCTAATGAAGACTCGACGATTGTGTCGGCCTGGGTCACCCTTCCTAACCCGCCACTGATATGTTTATTCCTGCGACGATGAAGAGGATCGCCAATTCCTTTAGGACCTATGTAGCGATGGATGGAGAAACTTGCAACCTTATAAAATCTAATTATGCTAAAATTTGCATGGAACTCGATATGTCGAAGGACCTCCCCAACTTTATCGAAATCTAGCTGGGCAACAAGATACACACCCAACAAATCCTTATGATAACAACATCATTTCTGTAAGCACTGCCACATGAGAGGCCACACTACCAAGCTATGTTTCAAAGCGCATCCTGAACTGAAGAAAAAAGTGACCCAGAAGGTGCCTACTCAACCGAGAAGACACAGCCACAAGCCACCACTCCTTTTATGACCAAACTCTCACCTTCGCTTTGAAGCCAGTGCTGGAAACTCCTGCGGCCTAGAAAAAGCTCAGAGAGGTGCTCCAGAGGGAAGGGCAACTGCTTCCACCTCCACCCAAGGAACAAAACTCACCAACAAATTTGATATCCTAGCCATGGAATACATCGATGACACCCAGATGCCTAATCTCTCTGAAGACACCCAGGAGGCTAATATCTCAAACGAGGCCTCTGAGATCGAGATAAGTACCCAGAAACTGAACCAACTTCGATATCGAGCAGCACAGGGGAGAGAATAGAAGGGGAAGAGGATCAACATGAGTCGTCAGACGACAATTGTGCTCCGGAGCAAACAAATAAAGATGATTCTCAACACCTATAACCGGAAGCCCAATGAATCCCTAACATCGTAGCAGACATTAACGCAGATCTCTTGGCCAATATTGGCCAAGAACCAGTGGCCAGGCTTAAGCAAGCGATTGACGCCGGATTCGTTAGTCCGAATAACTATTTCTGAGCCTTGGCCGAGATAGAATGAGAGGTTTACCTGCACCCTACTGCTTACCCAGTCGACCATAGAAAGGACATTTGTAGCAAGGCGACCGGAAAGGCTGACTCCACCAGCAAAAACCTACCAAAAGAAGTGCTAAAGAGGTTACGCCCATGATCACCAGATCAGCTACAAAAACTACTAACTCCTCCAACATCTCAATGCTTAACATCCTTTCTTGGAATATCCGGGGCCTCACGAACAAACATACCTTGAGAAGATTAAAAAGTCTGAAAAGAATTCATAGAATTGATATCCTGGTGATCATAAAACCCAAAATCCCTCAAAAGAAGCTCAAGTCTATCCAGTTGCAGTTGGGCTTCCCCTCCGCTATCGTCGGTTGCCATGACATCTGGATTCTTTTCACAGCGGACGTGAAATATGGCATCATTCATGACACGAGGCAGGCTATCTCATGTTGGGTGGAATACTCCATACTCCAGTCTTGGTCGCTTCTATCTGCCGTTTACGGGAGTTATGATATCACCGGGCACAACTGCTTTGGGAGTCTTTGATTCGCATCTACCATAATTACAACAATCTTCCTTGGCTTTGCGTTGGAGACTTCAACGTTGTCACTTGCAGAGAGGAGAAGTCGGGAGGTCGACATCCTCCCACGTCAATGTACGACTTGCTAACTTTATATTCAAAGCCCACCTTTCCCCGTTACATTTCTCCTGCAGCGCTTTCACGTGGTATAACATGCAGGATGGAGCACGTCGGCAGTACTCCCTCCTCGATCGAGCTCTCATAAATGTACAATGGTCTGACATTGAGCTCAAGTCCAGACTCACACACCTTAACGCCACTGAATCAGATCACTCCCCGCTCTTCATTGAGGTCAGCAGAAATACTAATCAGCCCAAGAAAAGTTTTTGTTTCTTCGATCTCTGGATCCACCACCCGCAGTTCAGGGACACCGTGTCGGCTGCCTAGAGAGGCCCTGATGCCCTCGAGACTCTCAAATGTGTGGCCGCCAAAGTCAAAGCTACTAGGAAAGTGCTCACTCAATGGAGCAAGGAATCTTACGGAGACATTTTCTAGGTTTTCCGTATAGCCGAGGACGATGTTTCTCGTGCTAAGATTCTATTCGCCAGAGATGGCTCTCATGCGGTCCATGCTTCCCTCAACCTTACCATAGCACTTTTAAAGTTTTGCACCAAAGTCGAGGAGGAATTTTGGAAACATAAAGCTAGGCTAACCTGGGATATTGAGGGCGACAAGCACGTGAAATACTTCCATTCGTGCGTCAAGGGGCGTAGACAAGAACTCAACCTTCACCAGATCAGTGATAAGAGTGGACGCACTCTTAAAGACCAACGGTATATTCAGTTGGCCGCTGTATATTTCTATACCCAGTTGTTGACCAAAGATGTCATCCTCAAGGATGAGGCTTTTCTAGCGACGATCCCTCGCTTGATCGAGGACAGAGATAACATCCAGCTGTAGCGCCAGCCCTCTGAACTCAAGGTCAAAGATGTCGTTTGGTCGTTAAACGAGTATAGCGCTCCTGGCCCGGATGGCTTCACTGGCGTATTCTTCAGATCCTGTTGGGACGTCATTAAGACGGACATCCACGAGGCGGTGATTGCCATCTTCTAAGGAGCCAGGTACCCTAAAGCGATTTCAAGTGCCAACCTGATTCTAATCTCCAAGAAGGATAACCCGGAGACATACAAAGATTTTTGCCCTCTGAGCATGTGCACATTCACTAACAAGTTTATCTCCAAGATTATAGCTAATCGCATGACCGGGTTACTCTCCAAAGTCATCTCTGAAGAGCAAAGTGGGTTCGTTAGACAATATTTTGTTGGCTCAAGAGATGATCAGCTGCCTAAAATTCCTGACCAGGGAGGTAACATTGCAATTAAGTTGGATATGGAAAAGGCATATGATACGCTTGGTTGGCAATTCATGATCTGGGTGTTCAGGGCCTTCGGATTTTCAGAAACTTGGATCGGCATAGTTTGGAGATCGATCAGCAACTCGTGGTTTTCTACTGTCATCAATGGTCAAGCTGATGGCTTTTTCAAATCGAGTCATGGTGTTAAACAAAGAGATCCATTATTGTCCACTATCTTTATCATCGTCGCTGAAGCTCTGAGCAGAAATCTGAACCAAATGGTCGGTACCCCACATTTCCAGTACTTCACCGCTAGCGGCTGCCCGATTATCATCCACCTGGCCTACACTGACGACATCCTAATCTTCTTATCCGATGATGCTGGGTCCGCCGAGGTGGTTAACAGCACTCTACAGAGATACTTCGGACAACATATCAGCCCTAACAAGAGTGTTATATATGCCCACCACACCGCTGATAGAGCCCATACTAACATGCTCACTAATATTACTTCCTTCTCCGTCGCATAGCCCTTCTCCAATTTAGGTTGTCCGCTGGTGTACGGCAGATCTAATACGGGTCTTTTTCATGAGTTAGTGGGAAAAATTAGAAAAAAAGATTGAGGGATGGCACAACGCTATCTTATCGCCTGGCGGTAAGATGATTATGATCCAGCATGTGCTTTCTTCCATCCCGATTTATACCCTGGCTGTATGCTCCCCCCCAAAAAAAATTTCCTTACCATGATAGAAAACCTCTTCGCCAACTTCTTTTGGGGTCACTACGACGGCAAGGATAAGCATCATTGGGCCAGCTGGGACTCTATGGCTAGACCAACGTTCGAGGGTGGCCTAAGATTATGCAGGTTGGCACACGTTGTTGACGCTTGCTCGATGAAGATGTGGTGGAATCTCTACGAGAATCACTCCATTTAGGCTCGTTTCATGAAGGCTAAATATTTCAAGCATTTTCATCCCATATTCGCCTCCCACAACAGGAGATCCTCGGCTTCTTGGCGTCACATTCTGAACGGCCGACAGCTCGCTGAACCATTAATTTTTCTCTGGCTGGGCTCGAGCGAATCGTCCATCTTCTTTGAAGGTGGTCTGGGGATGACCTTCTTCCCTCCTCCCCAGATGCCCCTACCACCAGCGTGATAAGAGACCTGTAGGCTAATAATGAGGACTGGAACTGGGGGAGGGTGCGGTCGTAGGTTAGTAAGGAGGCTGCTACAGTCTTAGCTACCTTCGACTTGGTGGTTGGGACGAAACTTGACTCTCTTCGGTGGGCCCTGACTGCTAGCGGCTCCTTCTCCCTGGCATCAGTGCGACGTGCGGTTCATAGCATCGGTACGCCATCCCCCATCATCGTTCCTTTCTGGCAGTCTTGTATCCCTAAGAAATGGTCATTTTTGTTTTGGAGAGTGCTTCGTAAGAAACTCCCCACCGATGATGCCTTCGCCACTATTGGCTTCAGTTTAGCCTCTGCTTGTTATTATTGCTCGGAATACAGGCCCAAAATAGTGGAGTACATCCTCTCGACGGGCGACCTGGCTTCTGACGTATGGATCAGGTTCACTACTACATGCCTCCCAGACTCGACAGTTGGGGGCTTCAACAATCTTCTAGCCATCTAGGGTAAAGCATCTCATGGACACCAGATCGTCACAGCTGCCATCATGTGGGTTATTTGGAAGAACCGTAATAAATACAGATACGAAGGGCACCCGTACAACTCAGCTAAAACTGATTCTTAAGATGAACAGACAGATTCACAAGGTTAGCAGATATTATAAGCATGTCAAGGAAAGGGCTTCTGGAACTCCCTGAACAACCGTGTTTGAGGTTTTGTGCGAGGTGTTTAGCCTCAGATTGGGAACTTGCTTCCCCGCTCCTTTTCTTTTATTTTTTGAGCAAACTTCTAAAGGCTACGACATTTTGCGCCTTATATATATATGGTTGGTTGAAATATATATATATATATATATATATATATATATATATATATGAAAGCCCTACACTAGAATGGGATAATATTAAGATTTTTTTAGAATTTATGGAGTATTATACATATATAAGATATATGTGAATATATAGATATATAGGTATATATCTATATATAGAAATAGAGGGAAAAAAATAAAAAAAATAAAAAGGAATATTGTTCCTTTGTGGGAACAGTATTGGTTCAGACCCGACCCCCCTAAAAACCAACAAAAGCTTTAGTATATAACGAGAAGAAAAGAGAAGGAGAAGGAAACCCTAACTCCAAACCCAGCCCCCTCGGCATAGCGCCACCTCGGAGCATCCCCTCAACTCTGACATGCACATGCCACCCCTGACACGCCACCGGCCGGTGACAGAATGACCAGACCGTGTACAGGTCTCAGTAGCAGCAAACCTCGCAAGCCCAACTTTGCTGCAAGATTTCTCCGCGCACGCTAGACCAATCTTCGAGCCATTTCTTCTGATACGAGCCTAATCTATACCTCTTCAACCCTATTGGATAATTTTGAGTTAAATTGAATCAAAATCTAGTTAAAATCGATGCCAAAACTGGCGAAAAAGTGTTTTGAAAAGAAACAGAATAATAATTCCTAACCCTATTTTGGAAGGCGAGTATTCGTCGATTCATCGGTTAATTTAGAAAACTACTTGAATAGGTTTAACAACAATCTATATGGCTTCTAAACTCTGTTTATATATTCTGATTTCATCTATTGTACATCCAGAAAAATCGATTTAAAAATTAGGAAAAACTACGTAAAACTATATTCGAAAACATAGAATTTTGCCGATATGGGGTCCATCCTGACAAATCGGGTGACTTGACCTCAACCTGTGAGCATTAAAAGATGCGCACAGATATTGCTGACATGTGGGCTTCGACAGAACTCGATTTCGTTATACGTGCGCGACAAAATCGAGGCATATCGGTCGAGGTACACCGTATCGACCTCTTTGCAAACTAGCCAATTACTTTGTACACGTTCGTCACCTCATGATGAAACTTGTGCCACTCGACTCATATCATTTTTCTGGTCTTGTGTGCCAAGTTTAGTCCGATTCTGAGAAGGTTGACCGGAATGCTATTTTGATGCGCCTGCGATCTGACTCAATGGACGATTTTATGCACGACTCATCGGAATTTAAATTTGGACATACTGCTGAGTTCATATCAAAAAACTGGACTCGTAGATATATAATTTTTTATTTTAGAGACCATAGGTTCGGGCACGCTTTTCGGTACAAAGTGGGTCTAACGGCGGATACCGTTTTGACCCAAAATTACTGTTTTGCTCCTGTGTCCTGAATTGGACTTATGGGTAGTCAAACTTAGATATTTTTCTTATGTCAAACACGTTGGTGATATTTGTTATAGCTTCCAGGGACGATTGCAGGAGTTTTACTTTCGTGGATTACTGATTGACTAGTTACTTATTTGGACGTGGACAATTCTACACCAGGCAAGTATACCTTGCCTTTATTTACAGTTTGTTTACATGCTTATGTTCTTTCCCTTTGATACATGTCATTATCTAATTTTTTTTGTCAATTGTTGATTTGAGTTTCCGTTCATATTATGCATACTAGTTTACGGGTCTCATTCACATATCGTCTTTGTTCACGGTTGGCATTATAGTTCATATTAGATTTGTTCTCATCTGTACCTTGACTGTGTCATACCATGTCATAGGAAGAGTGCATCATAAGTGAACTGCTATTCCTATTTTTGTTTTCTCAACCCGAGAGTCCATGCATGGGCAAGGGTTGATTGCTTGAAGCTAACATAAGAGTCCATGCAGAGGCGAGGGTTAGTTTTTGTTCAAACCTGAGGGTCCATGCAGGTGCGAGGGTTTGATTATTTGTTGACTTCTTACCATGTGTTCACCTAGGAACTTGGAATTTGTTACCTGTTTCCTTTGTTTACTTTCCAGCATTTCATTTATGCGTAGTTGTTCTCATATGCATGTTTTATTGTTGTTTAGTCATTTTCTGTTTCTATCCTTGTTTGCAAAAACAAAGTTAAATTACAAACTGAGAAAGGTACAAGAGTACAATTTGATTTTTGGAAAAGTACAATTATAGGAATCTGATCAGAAGATGATCACTTTATCCCTTGGATGATGCGATGTCATAGAAGAAAGCCTTTGGAGAGTGCTGCAACAAGTTCTCAAAAGATTATAATCATTAGTGATGCTTTTGAAGTGATTTGAAACTCTATTTATAAGTTTAGAGATAACCGTTAAGTAGTTATCCTGATTGGCGCACACTGCATTTGGCGCATCATTCATCCAGTAGCACGAACGGTTAACTTAACTGCATATGACACATAGCATTCTGTGAGAGAGATGAGCTTGGTCGTAGGCAGTGTCATGTACATATTCTTCGAGATTAGTGGCATGCACGCCACGTCATCTAACTGCTTCTGGATGATTTGATCAGATGGCACAAACTGTTGAATGGTGCCAAGCACTATTTGCTGTTTAGTGCACCCTGCTTAATATAATAATATTTTATTATCTCGTACCAACTGCAAATGGCGCGAGGTGGCTGTCAGTATTTATGACAAATCTGACACAATCTTCTCGAGCGTTGTGCCTTCGGGATTCGAACGAATTTTCTTCGACTGACGTGTTGTTAGTAATTATGACAACTGTTTCAGCTTCTCAATGAAGCTTGCCATGTGGCGGCCATCGCCAACTGATGTCGTGCGCTATCTGATGACCAGTGCCATTTGATGATTTGTGCCCTGGCACCATTTATGAGTAGCGCATGATGATAATTATACTTTTTAGTCTTCTACAAGACCCCTCGAAGTTTTCAAATTTGAAAAGCTTCAAAATTTGTAATACTTTGATTAAGAAGTGTTTCTGTGTGATTTGCGCATAACAGCATCATAACAGACCCCGAGTTTTGGACACGGATTGTGTGACTGTTTCAGATAGCTTAGGCTATAAATAGCCGATAGAAGAGAGAGAAAACACTTTTACTCGAATTCTCTTCTTCTCAAGCTCTTTATTTTCTTCAACTTTCGAAGTTTTTTATCAATCAAAATGGCCACAAAGAGAACCGCCGCTAAGAAAGGGAAGAAAGTGGTCGGAACTACTTCGCGCATGTCTCCGTTGATGGTGCTGCAGCACGTCATGCCGTCAGCGAGAGCCGAGGAGGTGAACCCCACTCTTGAGGATGAGAAAATCGATCGGAGAAGACGACAACAGAACGTTCACGCCATTCGTACGCAGCACGATCAATGGCCAACATCGACCGCCTCTTTCAGAGTATTGGTCGATGCTTTACGCCATCTGCAACCTGTGCCATCTGTTTCAGAGTGTTGGCCAAAATCAATCATAAAAAATGACACCCTGTACCATTTGTCATGTCTTAATCATGATGTACCATTCGATGTGATGCACAAATCATGTGCTAACTGACGGATGTGCCATTGGATTTGAGAACTGTCACTCTGCATATGCCAATTGTGGATTGTTCTTCTTATCCTGCGCCATTCATGATTAGCGCATTGTGTTTCTTTAAGAAAATAATCTTTTCAAGATTTTAACTCTGAATTTTCTTTTGCAGTTGATCTGAGAGAAGACCCTTTTGCTGAGGAATTGGCTTCTGCCTTTCGGGTGTCTGAGTATCAAGAAAACCTATCTCATGTCAATTTTCTACAATATGATGAGGCAACTCTTAGACGGACTGCGCTGGAGAATCAGGACTATAAGACTCTGCTGTGTCTGATAAATGGTACTCCTTTTCTATCTGAGGACGCAAATCCTTATAAGAAACTGGCGTTCCTCTTTGGAGAAGCTATAGCTATAGACTCTCAGCCCAAGTCGAAGAAAGACCGTCGAGCCTTCGTAAGGAGAAACACATTGGTATATCTGCCTGAAATGATAAGGAATCTATCTCTATCTCAATATGCGCATGCTAGCTATCCAAGAAAGATGTAATGGGATCTGACACCTGCCCATAGAGTTGGAAGAATATGTCACAAGCGTGGGGACCACAACAGAGAGATCTTTTTCTGTAATTCTGATCAGTATAGCACCGGCTTAAGGGGTCTGAGACCAAGTTGCATACCGTCTGATGATGCGGCCATGATGCTACCCGTCAGAATACCCATCTCCGCCAATATGTATGCTGCATCTGAAGGAGAATATCCTCGTAATGCTACCATGATATTAACTGGCCTAATCCATCCAGAGATTGTTCGTTGGAACTGTCTTTCTTTGTGGGCTTTAAACAAGTTTCGTGAGAGATTACAGGAACTGAGACTCTACGAAGCCATTCTGACTAACTCTTGCACGATCCAAAATAACTCCAATATTTTTTCTGGCTTTAACAGAAAGGTACAACAGTAGGATTGGTACCTTTGCCACTCCTTACGGAGAATTAGGTTTTGCTCTCCATAAAATGCAATTTCTTTCGCATCTGCCAATGGAAGATAACCCTTATGAAGAGTACATACCAACGGAGGACGAGCTAGAGGACTTGGCCAAAGTGAACCCTCAGATGGTGGCAGTTCTCGATGAATTGTTGTATCACTTTATAACCTGTATGTATTTGTAAAAGTGCGGGGCTACATGCTATATATCTAAATGGATGGTATACATCTTCTTTGGTCATAACACAGACCCGAAAGAGTAAGATCAGTCTGAATGTATGCCTCGCTTCTTTGAGCCACTTGATGCTCAAACCATTTTCCGGCTTATAGAGGAATCTGGCCATGTTGACACAGAATTAGTTAAACCCTGGAATGGTTACGCTATCAATACTCCTCTAGAAATCTATATAACATAGAGTGGCATCGATTTATCTCCAGAAGTCACCTTAGCAGGCTTTCTTTCTCTATGGTTACGACGGCTTATCATCCCAGGTGCCAGTGCCGTTGACCGAATCCATCGCAGCGTGTTGTTTGCAGCAGTGTGTTTGGTATTTGGCTACAAGATGGACATATTGTCTGTAATAACCAGTCGGCTGAATGCGGGACTCCGGAGTTTCACCGATGGTTTGATGGAAAAGCCCAACAATCAGAAGGAATATCCTCGTACCGAGATGCCATACACATATCTGTTTGGTTGGTTGTTACTGCATCATCCCTCATTGATGGATCATGGTCTTGGAGTTGAAGGAGCATTGGCAGCCAACTTTATCGGAAGATTCGCTAAGGCCAAATGGAAGGTTATATCTTTATCTGACTGCAGAAAAGCATTAAATAGGGGCATAGACTGGAATTTTTTTTGCACCCCTCCTCCATCTGGATACGAAAACTTTCCAATCTCTATCCAAGATTTAGAGCCCGTTGGTTCTTGCCCCTCTCCTAAGGACTTTAATTGGTTGAAGTCAATTAGGCCTTCACACCTGGTGTATAGGTTTAAATTGCTATCTGGAGCCTTATTTGCCAAGTCACTTCGCTCGTCAATTTGGTTATGACCAACTGCACATCAGGAATGCGACGACATGTCTTAAAGCCTCTTGGCATTTGATTGATGGTGCCCGTGGATGGAGATACAATAATGTAAGAGGTACACGGGCTATATTCACCATGCCTTCTACCACTGTTGAAAACGGTCCGCGTATATTGAGTTGATACGCACATTTTTATACTTCATCTAACACCTTTTTTGAAGGTTATTCGATAAATGATATTTTCATCGGAACACAAAAAATGTTTAATGGGGACACAGCTACCATAAACTTAACTGAAGCTGAGGAGAATGTCCCTGTCGAGGATCCTCTAAAAATTGTGAATATGGGTCCCGTTGATGAAGTTCAGGATCCATTGAGAGGCCTTCTCAGGAAGCGTAAAGAGAAATCTCTTGCCAAGAAGGCTGCAAAGAGGCAAAATTTTGGAACCTCCACCCAGTCAGCCCAAGATACTCCTTCTCCTACTGCGGGGAAGAGGAAGACAAAAGAGACAGCTGTCATTGAGAAGCCCGGAGTCAGGACTGGACTCCATTCATGGCAAATAGAATCTAGGTCGTCACTAGGCATAACTACTTCACCTAGGGGATCAACTCCATCCCCGTTCAGAAGAGAGAGTATAGGGGTTGAGGAGTAGACAAGCAAAGAACAGCCTGCTCCTAAAGAAATGCAGCCTCAACCGTCTGTTCTCACTGAAACAGTTGTAGCATTTCGTCAGCCGTTATTCAAGCATGCGGCCAAGAGGAAGCTATTGGCCATGAAAGCCCATATTAGGAAGACTGCAGTTTCTTCTACATCTTCTTCCCCAGAATAATCTCCTAATTAAAGGATATTGTCGATATCGCCCGGAGGCGTCTCTTCTTCACAAGGTGATATCTTTACTCTGTTTGTTCAACAAAAGTTGCTTGATGTTGATCCTGTGGAAATTTGTATTAATATATCTTTATCTCTAGAACCTCCAACTACCAATGCTCCAACTCCAACTGACGTAGAGGATACTCTTGGTATTGCAATTTCAGAACCATCAATCGTAGGGTTTACCGTTCCTTTGTCTACAATGACCTTGGCAGCATTTGTTGCAGCTGGCTTGACATCACCATCAACTAGTGAGCCAACTCTATCTGTTTTGGTGGATGTCCCCTTCGTGACTGATACAGAGCCAATAATTCACCCACTTTGAGAACCACCACCACCCAAGGAATAAACATCCATTTGGAATAACCTCGGTTCATGGTGAAAATGAGGTAGTGCCTCCTGAAACTCTGGCGTCTTCTGTACCTCAAAATCTTGTAGCTCCTGTTCCAAATGAAGCACCTTCTCAAGATGAGAGGATGATAGAAGCGCTGCCCCTCCCGACCTCCGCTCCCTCCCCCCCCCCCCCCCCCCCGCTCCCGCCTCCGCCCCCTCCCCCCCCCACCTCCGCCGACGGCAGCAGTAGCGACGGCAGCAGCGACGGCGGCAGCGACGGCAGCAGCAACGGCGGCAGCAACGGCAGCGGCGACGGCGCGGCAGTGGCAGAGGCGAGGAGGGGGGCGGCGGCAGCGGCAGAGGCTGGGGCGGGGGGGCGGCGGCAGCGGCAGAGGCTGGGGCGGGGGGGCAGCGGCGGCGGCGCGGCACGGCAGGCAGCGAGGGAGGGGGGAAGGTAGAGGGGGCGCTGGGGTGGGCCGGGGCGTGGGCAGCAGCCGGCGGAGGCACGCGCGCAGCGGGGATGTCATGGAGAGGGGGCTCGGGTTAGAGAAGAGGGCATTTTCGTCACACACAAAAAGGGTCAAACGAGTTGACCGTTAAAGAAGGACAAAATTCGTCAAAAATGGAGGATAACTTACATTTGTGCAAACTTGTAGGGTGCACCTTAAATATGGTAACATAAAGTGGGGTGCCACTCAAAATTTCTCTTTTTTTGCATTTGGCATGATTTCGTTAAGTCTTACTATTTCCCCTGTTCTTAACAGTTCCATCATTTTCGTTCGTGTGGTTAACCAAGACCACTCCATGTGACCTCATATGACTGTTGCACGTGAAAAAATACAATTGTATATTCCACTTAACTCAATCTACTAGATCTACTAACAGTAGAGCTTGCCATATCTTGTGCAGACGTGCGTGCTTCGTCTCTGACATAGTTGGATTGTGTCGACCTTCTTCTATACTGATTGAGTTAACCGGAGGATACAATTGTAATTTTGTGCTACACATTAGGCCATGTGAGGTGATCTTAGTTAAATAGACTGGCGAAAATAGTGCCAAATGAAAAAAACTAATGAAAAATGGGGGTTACACAAAATATCTATAAAAAAATGAGAAATTTTGAGTGGCACCCCACTTTTGTTTACCATATTTACGGTGCACCCTACAGTTTTACAATAATGTAAGGTACCCCCCACTTTGGACGGAAACCGTCAAAAAAAAAATTGACCAAAATACCCTTGGCTCATTCCTCTTTCTTCTTACCCCTTCCCCCTTTCTGCCTCTGCCGTCGCCGCTCCCAACCCCTCCCCGTCGCTGCCGTCGTTGCCGCCGTCGCTGCTACTGATGCCGCCGCCAGTTCTGTGCCCTAGCCACGCTTGTCGCCGGCGATTGGCTTCCACCACCGCGAGCACAGATCCAGAGCCACCGTTCTTGTCTGGACCTACCTCCCCGAGGCTACCACACCGCCACCGTCACTTTCAGATCGGAGAGTAAAGCCGCCCAATCGTCGAGAATACTGGAGTTTGAGGCAGTAGACAAAGTCTTTGTCAAGATTTCTCCTACCAGAGGTACTATCAGATTCGACAGAGCTGGGAAGCTTATTTCTCGGTATATTGGACCATTTGAAGTGCTAAACAGAGTTGGAGAAGTAGCATACAGAGTGGCTCTCCCACCCAACCTCGAAGGCGTGCACAACGACTTCCACGTATCGCAACTTAGGCGCTATGTATCGGACCCGAGCCATATTGTGGATCATTCGGAGCTGGAAATTGGACCAAGTCTCATCGTGTCAGAGCAGCCAGTGGAGATAGTAGATCATATGGAGAAGAGACTGAGGAATGCTGTGATTTCGCTAGTCAAGGTAGCTTGGCGTCACCACTCTCCAAGCGAGGCTACCTGAGAGCGAGAGGCTGAGATGAGGAAGAAGTATCCTCATCTTTTCAAGGTATGTTCTAAACCTCTCTTTTATTACCAGTAGAAATTTCGAAGACAAAATTTTCTAAGGAGAGAAGGTTGGCTGCCACGGTCACCTCTTCGAAATCAATGGCAAGGGCCTTATAATCAATAAGATGCTAGATGTATCGCTTCAGTTGGAAGCAATCTTGCGTGGCATGGTGGACATAGCGATGGTAGTGGCAGTACTTGGGGCTCTCTATCTCTGTAGGATGAGGTTCACGCCTTGGAGGAGGGAGCTGAATTCGACCTCCTTGTATGAGCATGTCCAAGATGGGCTTGACATGGCCGTCCTCGAAGGAGTAGGTCATCGGAGGCTACTGCTTTTCTGCCGACTTTGGTTCAGGCTTCTGGGTTGTGTCGGCCACCATAGCCTACTTGCCCTTGTTATCTCGGTTGTTGGAGGAATTGGCACCATTGTTGCTGTTGGTGTTAGGGCATTTGCCCTTATCCTCTCCTTCCGAGATGTGCAATCCCAGTTGGCGAGCTTTCTTCAACTTGTCTTCTGCGCTAGTGGCGCTGATAATGAAAGTCTTCCAATCCTTAAACTGAATTTCGTCCATCCAGAGGCTGATTGTGGGGAGCAGCCTCTTTTGGCAAATTTTAATTAAGAAGGAATCAGGGTTACCAGAAGGCAACTTCATCGCGGTTTGGCAAAACCATTCGATATAGTTCCTTGTCAGCTCCTTTTCTTCCTGAACAACGTCCATGAGGGTGGACATTCTCACATCTTATCCTACTTCGTAGAACCTCTCCAGGAACATACGTTTGAAGCCAGCAAAGGAATGGACGCAGTTGTCCGGCAAGTTGTGGTACCAGTCGAAGGCGACCCCTTCCAATGCCCCAATAAACAATCGCGTAAGGATGGTATCATCATGAGGCAGATGGTCAGTTGTGACTTCAAAGTAGGTGATGTACCTGCTTGCAGATGTCTTCCCATCATACGAATTGATGTTGAATGGTTTATATCTTGGTGGGAAGGGAACATCTCTCCATGCAGCAGGATACGGTTGTCGTATCCTGAGGTCCTAGCAGGTTTTTCGGGCGTGGAACATGGCCTAGAGCTCCTGGACCTCTCGTCTTGCCTCCCTGGCCTTGTCTGCAGTGGTAGGAGCCGATATTTCAGGAGGATTATCACCCGGGTTTGGTGCAGCTGAGTTCGAGTCCGCATTGATCGCGGGTCCCAAGCTTGTTTGGCTAGGCGTCCTTCCTTGCAGAGTTGGAAGGGCTGCTTTAATCTCGTCCACGAACTTGACCAAGGTATACAGTATGGCCTCCAGAGTGTTGATGCGTTGGCGATCACTGAGACCATCTTGGTTGCTGTCCGTCATGAATACCGTCCTTACATGAGGAGAGATGGAAGGAATGGTGGAGGACGTGCCCTCTGAGTCATACCCTTATACAGAGAAGTCATCATGGTATGTGGGAATGTTCTCCTCTGGTTCGGACTCGGAAGGAGTGGTACCCCCAGCTTCAGTACTTGCCTCGTCTTGAGAGTTGTGGACGTCCTCGGGGACGTCGAAACCTGCTGCATCTGTTGGGGAAACCGTTTTGCCTGGATTATCTTCTTGGAATACCGAATTGTCGTAGAAGTTTGGAGGAGTGCTACCCCCGGCTTCAGCGCCTCCCAGAGATGTGGACGACGAATCTCCAAGTGTGGCAGATTTCGTCTTTGAGTGGGTACCTTGGTAAACTTCTCCTGTAACGGTGGTAGACAACCGTTTAGAAGAGAGTTTCTTGGTTACGCTGGTTGAGATTTTTGGACTGGAGATGTTTGTTTTCTTCCCCCTCCCACTGCCAGGGATCTTCTGAGCAGAATTGCAGGAGGCTATGAGAAGCGTCTCGTCTTCTGAGCTTGGGTGTTGCAGTCGTTGGAAGAAGGATCGCTGGTCCTCTTGTGTAGCCGCCTTGCTGCAGCAGCAGTTGACAATGACTTGAGTACAGTGATATCCATGAAAGGACCATCTGTACACCAAGTTTTTGTCTCTTTTCATGCATTTGTGAAGAATCACGTTGCGCAAGTCACTCATTTTGTGGGCCCGGGAGTCCTGATGTCACCCCTAGTTTTCAAAAATAGGGATATTTTTGTCATTTTACATTTTGAATATTTTTAAAATTTATTTTATTATTTATGATATTATTTTGGGGTTGAAATTTATTTTATTATTTATGATATTGTTTGGGGTTATTTGAGTCGGGTTCGAATTTTAACTCAATTCGACTTGAAACGGGGACCCGGGGGGTAGTTTGACTCTAGTGGAACCCACACACTAGTTAGACATGGCCCACATGATATTAATTTTGGCCCACATAATATTAATTTTAGTTAGTAGTTAGACTAATTATTTATGGATAGGTTTAGTTAATTAGAGACTTAAAACTAGACTAAATTGACCTCAACCTTTAACACATTCCTAATTTAAATCAAATAGATTAGTGGAGGGCATTTTAGACATTCAAAATAGGGACACCTCACACTTTTTGGGCAGCCACCTATGGGGGGGATAAGGAATGAGTGACTCCTTCATTCATTTGTTTTTATCCACTTTCTCTCTCTTGTTCTTCCCCAAATTAATTTAGAGATGAACCTCCATTGATTTCATCTCCAAATCAACCCCTTCTTCCACCAAATCTTCTTCATTTCTCTTCTACTCCATGGTTAGAGGGTGCTAGCCAAGTTTGGGAGAATTCGGAGCTCGTTTGTGTCCTTTTGGAATCTCTACGTGTCGGTGTCGTGTCGGAAGGTTTTTCCTTTGAATCTCTCTCCCGGAAGGTATAATCTCTCCTCTAAACCACCCCTACATGCATATAGGAATATTTTAAACCCATAGGAATGATCCACATTGTTGTATCTCCATTTGTGTCCATTTTGTGTCCATTTGGAGGTCATAGGAGTGTCCTTTGTGTTGTGGATGTGTTCATGTTACATATATAGATTTATATATATATATATTGTAATGAGAGTGTATCTATATTTATATATGTAATAAATGGTTCATGATGATTATATAATCAAGTTTGTGAGTGTAGTTTCTCATATTATTATTGCTATTATTGTTGTGGATAATTAGGATATATATTGTGTATTCTTTTGGCTCAAACTATCTAAATCCGTCATGATTTTTATCCACGTTTTTAATTTCAGCCCTAACTTAGAAATATCATAACTTCTAGCTCAAAGCTCGGTTTAATCTCCCATTTTTTTTAAAGAAGCGTATTGAAGTTAGCTTTCCAAAAACATGTATTAATATGCCTAATTCTTTGTGTAACTTTCTGGAGAATTATTTGAGTGTCAGCTATACGAAAGACAAACGCGTTCTCGGTGTTTTCGCGATTCCGGGAGTTTCCGGAAACGAAAATACGATCCGTTTGAAGTTTCGGAAAGCTAACACATAGATCTATAACATAGTTTAATCCTAGAATTTAATTCATGCTGAGTTGGTACAGTATTGATTATTAGTAGGAGTTACTATTCGGCATATATATTTTGTGCACCCTTGTGTGTAATATAATGTTCTATTTGATTTTAACCCATGTTAATGTATATACATTATGTAACTAAATAGAGAATGCAAGCATGAGTAAATGGTTAAATAAATGATGTATGAGGTGTAAGTATCCTATCTAATGTAAGCATGTATAAGTATGGCTTGTAATGAATATGTAGGTTCCATAGTATGTAATGGATGGTGCATATAGTAGTGCAAGAGAATAAATAAATGATGAATGAATGCAAGCATGAATGTAATGTAATAATAGATGTAATGTATATAATATACAAGTTAATGAGATGTAATGTTCTATGTTAACACAAATCCTATATTACCTCATGTACCCCTTATACTATGTTGACACTATCACACTTGACACTTTGTTCACTTACACTTTGACACTCTTTGATATGTATACACTATGTATGCCCATTTAACCCTCACTTGCCCCTTTGCCATGTTCACATACACACACATAGCCTCTTAAATAAGTATTTATGAATATAGTTAACTTAGCTATGTATGTATATTATATATATTGTAGCATATTGTATTGTAATATATACGTTTTGTCACGACCCGGTCCCAAATTGTTGGGTCGAATCGGATCATGCCCAGCCTGCACCGTTGTTGAGACGGCGGCAGTAAGCTGTATTCAGTAGTGAAACACATGCAGATAAAAATTCTAACGAATATAAAATCTTTTATTCAATTTAAAATTTTGAAATACAACAACCATTAATACAGCATTTACACTTGTACATTGGTTAATAAATTACTATCCAGCTCTACTGTTCTTGGGTTCCAGGTTTTGCGAGAACAGGCATCAGATCTTCGACGACGCAATCACCTAAAAATGTTGGTCTCCAGTCAGGAGGGAGCAAAGTACAATTCATGCTAATCTTGACAATTAATTTAACAATAAAATCATGCACTTTTAAACAGTTTTGAAGATGAACAGTTTTGAAATAATACAGTACAGTGATGTGAATAGGTAATGAATATGATCGGATTGGGTTACAGTAGTATCCTAGCGATACGGTATGGCTTGTCCCCGTGTGAAGAGGGGAAAGCTAATACAGTCAGTTATCCTAATTTTGGATTTGGTCATATCCACTACTCTACTCCCCCAGTCCCCAACAGTACGGTCAGTACTCTCGAAAGAGTTCGTGTTTGAACAGTGGTTTAAAATTGCAGTGAAGTGATTATTAAATAATTGTAATCAACATAAATGTACTTGCCTTAAATTTAAGTTGGACGAGTTTGGTTCTTCAGGATTTGAACAGTCACCTCTCTTCTTTGAAATCCTACATTCCGGAAATTATGTCTCAGAAACCACAACTCTAGAATCTAGTTACAATCTCTAGATTTTTGTTTCCTAGTCAATTTTAATCTTGTATTTAATCAACACAATCAGAACACGCTTTTCTAGTGCGTTACAATTAAGGAAATCTAAATTTATATTTTATTTCAAAAAAACTTGTTTGTATCAATTTTTATTGGGAAAAAAAGTTAGTATTTTATATTTATACATATAAATATATTTTCTTTTCTTTAAGTGAGAAAATCATGAATTTCTAATTAATTAATTAATAATAATAATAATTAATTCTACGCGTTCACAATCTCAGCAAATCCACAGCTAAATCCTACTTATTACAATTTACAAAATAGATAAATGGGCTTATGCCCTTACATTCCCAAGAATTAAAATAAGAGAAAATTTGTTAGTCTTTGTAAATTTACCTACAAAATTATAATAACTAAAAATAAAAATAGAATAAGTCTCAGAACTGGTCCAATTCTTCATTTACAGCTACTCTGCCTCAACGTCCGGACAAACCGGTGCGTTTGCATTTCACTGGGGCCCAGTGACCGTAAGGTCGTCGCCCAAAAATATTATAACATTTTTTTTTATATCGAGAATCATTTTTAAAATCATTTTATTATTTTTCCCAAAAATTTTGGCAGCACTCCCTCTATTTTCGGTCAACCCAAAAACTGGGAATGCGTCGTAAAACCTGCAAAATAACTCCGAAACTCCAATTTATATATATACCACAGAATATTATTTTCCAAAAACCCAAACCAACATATTAAACTTCAACCAAAATTTCAACAGAACAATATACTAACAAAACCAAAGCCAGAATCATTTTTTTTTTAAACTCAACAGAACTCTCTCCAAGGAAATAATCCGAACTCATCTAACCAAAGAACTGAAACCAACAGCAAACAAGCCACAGAACATAGAAAGAGAAAGCTTTCCGAAAGCAATATCGAAAATTTTCCGATACCAATCTCGAAAACTCTGAGATCGAAAGGAAACACAAATCCAAGAAATCTAATCATTCTCCAGAGCTTCTTCTGAAAAACTCAAATATATCCAGAAGCAAGCAACAGCAACTATTTCCGAGGAAATTTCGGAAAACAAAATTGGTAACGTAATCGTTACGTTGCTGGAAATTTCGAATTCCCACTGGAATTGGGTTGGACCAGTTCATCATAGACAGGTAAATAAAATCATTGGGTCAGAGTGTACCGAAACCGAAACGGAACCGCAGAAAACTCAGAATGGACGGCCGTCACCGAAAACAAACGCCGGTGTCAGGGGATCGTCGAACCGGGATCGGGTCAACGCGGGTACGGGCGGTGGCCACAGGGAGCGGCGCCGGTGGCGCGGGGCCGCGCGGATCGGCGGAGGGGCCACTGGAAAGAGGCGCCGGCCTCGGGATCTCGCCGGGGAGATGCGCCGGAAAGGGGGCGGCCCTGAAACTCCGGGAAGGGGTGGATCGGCTCGAGTTCGCCGGAAAAGCTTGCCGGAGTAATAGATCTAGAACTTTTTTTTTCTCAGAAATTTGGGAAAAATTTGAGATGGTGATGGAGATGGAGAAGTGAAGAACCTCTTTATAGGGAGGAGTAGAGGGAGGTTACCAGGGTAGGGAAGGCCGAGGGTCTCCGGCCGTTCAGAATCCCGACGGTCGCCGGCGTCGGTTTGGAACTCAAGGGGTCGGCCACAACCGAAATTCTTTCGGTTCTCCAACAGAAACTTTAAGGGAGAGAGAAAAAAGATATACAATGAATGGCCTAATGAATGGAAACATTCATTCTGATGCATGCTAAGGACTAATGGTTTAAGAGTATGCTTAATGGGCTATTGGGTTTAGGAAAAAGGGTGGGCTTTAATATAGGCTTCTCATTTAGAATAAAGTTTTGAATAAAATAGTTGATGCTTAAAAAGGCTTAATGGATTTGGGCTTTAATGAATTAATAGGTAATTAAAACTCTTGGCCCTCCATGAATTTATTTAACAATAGTCAATATTTATTTTAATATAGTTTAAGTTGCATTTTATGATCGGTCTGGCCCTACAACAAAATTTCCATGTTAATTAATTTTTAAAATAATTTACACTTAACTAATATTATTCTAGCATTATTCCAAAAATTAATTTAAATCTAGCAATTAAATATAAAATTGTAAACTAAAATTATGGGTTTCACAACCTTCCCTCCTTAAGAAATTTCGTCCTCGAAATTTAAGCTTTTAACCTCTGCTAGTAAATTCTAAAATTTAATGAGTCACATTACTAAAATTTTAGTTCAATCGCATATCGTATCAAACCCAACCAATTTTATATTTCTTGTTTTAACATTTCAAAGCTCATACTCGAAATTCGAATTTGAACAATAATCCATAGATCCTATTTTTCATCATTTTTTAACTCAAATAATAAATAATAACTATTTATGCCAAATCTCAATATCACCAATATTCTCAACTCCTCGAAATTTGGTTTTCCGCAAAATTTCAAATTTTGAATCAAATCCAATCCTTAAATGTTAAATTTAAATTCAATGCTCCAAACAAACTTTAATTTTCAATCTTCAAATACAACCTTTAAATTTATATCTTGTAATATAATGATAATCTTCTTAAAAATCAAATTCAATCATACTACATCCCTCAAAACTTGTGATTTTACAAAATCGTCAATGTGCCATATCAATTCTTAAACTCTTTTATTTAAATAAATTCTATCCTTAAAATTTTTTTTTTCCCTACAAAGCTTCCACTTTCCACCTTAGAAAATATCAAATTTAAAATTTTACTCATCAATTCCAATTCTAGTAAGAAATTAAATCATAAGATCAAAATCTTTATTGCTAATCCACAATTTTTTTTTTTATATATCCTCACATTCAAGTTTTAAAATTGAAATCCAATATGCCATTTCTTGTATCCAAAAATTAACATCTTCAAATCAAATCCTCAATCAATTTTTTTTTTTTTTTCAAAATAAAAAAAATAATTTTCTCAAAAGTCAAAATTCAATCTTGGTCACGTAATGCTTGTCTCCAAGAATTTATAGAACTTCTACAGACTTGATTTCTCTTTAACCTAAAGTTCATCCATCTCTATTTCAAAATCCAAATTCAAACATCAAAAGATTCAAACACAAACTTCTCAAAGATTTAAATTTAATCATGGCTACTCTCTCTCTCCTTTAATAAAGCGCAAGATGACCATCTCAATATAATTATCCTGTCGCGAGGATCTATAAAAATAGTTTTAAAAATACCATAAGTTTTTTTTTTTTTAAATAATTCGATAAACAATATATATCAAAAAAAAAACTTACTGTCATTTCATAAATCAAATTCCTACATAAAATAAATGAGAAAATTTTGTAAATCAAAAAAAAAAATCATAGTTCAAAAACTTTGATAACCTTTAAATGGGATCTTTAAATCAAAATTTTACTTTCAAAACTGAAATCATAACGTTTCATATATATATCTCATGTCTAGAGACAACTAATTTAAAACTCGAAGCCACATCACCAAAATTTTATTTGTGTTAATCTACAAAATTTAAATCCTCCAATCTTTCAATTTCTACCCAATATGATATTCTTCCCTCAACTGGTAGATTTTATATTTAATCAATTACATCTTCGAAAATATTTAATCAAAACTCCTTGTGGCCTATCATTACAAAAATTGTTCTCCTTAAAATCAAAAGTGTCCACTCTTCAAAGTCAATATAAAATTTAATTCTAAGATGCATATGATATCATTACTCAAATAAGATCTTTTCCTTTATCAATTTTTACTAAACTCAAGTTCATATTATCGGGTGCAATCTTCTCAAAAAAAAAAAAATTTAATTGGCACCCTTTTATTCATACAATTCGTCATCCTCAATTATTTACATTTTAAGTCCAATATTTCTTGTTTCGATTTTATAGTTAATTCACCATGCACCTTCCAAGAGTGCATTCTCTATGCCTAGCATTGACAACCTTTAATTTTTCAATGTCAAACTATTCACAAACTTTCCTCGATACTAATCACCATTGTACATTATAACTCATATATATTCTATATATCATGTACTCTATAAAAAAATCCAAGCTATAAAATGTTCTAGCAAAATCAGATTCGAGGCATAATTGCTAAATATCAAGATAAAATGTAAACATGTTTAGAATCTTCTAGATAGAGTTTAGAATATTTTGTTGTGATCAAAATCATGAATAAATATCGATGTATAATTTAATAATCAAAACGAGTTTAAAGTTCTAAACATGATAGAAAATGTAGATGACTGTTCTTCTGAGATCAAGGGATTTATCAAAATATGTGTTTGAGATTCAAGAGACTGGGACTAAAAATCAAGAGGAGTATCTGTTCTCCGATTTCAAAGATAAAACGATCAACCTTGATTTGAATAATTGAGTCAAACACTAGATAAGATAGAAGCATCACCGCTTCAGATTAAGTAAGAAAACCAATGATAATATTCCCGACAAATCACTCAGGGAATACAAAAATATTTTGAGAAGAATAATTTTATAACTAAGGAAAGTTAAAAATTTGAGAGAAGGTAAGTCTCATTGATTCAAGGAATTCAAATTGAAATTGTCTAGTAACGCCAAGAAATTAAATAGCTTTGGGACAGCTAAAAATCTCATTGACTTAAGGAAATTTAACAATAGAATGGATTTCAAAATGTGATCAATTTTCTGACCGTTCTTGCTTCATGATCATAGAAGCTTTCTAGGCCTTGATTTGATAAAGAAATTTCATAGAGAGAGTAGGGTTTTAAGATGAATGGAGGAAGTCAACAGATGGGAATATTCTCGGTCTTTGGATTAACTTAGGAGATAACAATCAATATTGAAATTGAAAATAACCCCTTTAAGAGAATCATGAATTAAACTAACTCTTCTGGTAATAATTAACCTTGAGGTTTAAATGATCCCAAAAGAATTTTGATTCAGAATTGATTTCGAGAAAGTTAGTCAATTAGAAAGGAGTTCAAGGCAAAAGGTTGGATAAGGGTTGTAGATATATATTGAGTAGAAAAGAGTTTAATAGGGTTGCTAAAAGAATATTGAAACTCTTTATAACAAACGAATCAAAATTCCAAATAAAGTAAGATTTGATCAACCAATGAAGAAGTTAAAATTAGGTTTGATAAAGAAGAAGAAGATTGAAAAATTCAACCTTATTCCAAAAGAATATGAATCCTAAGGTAGACTAGAACCTGAAAATTACGGTAGAAAAATCATCTCGGAAGTCATAGGACACTCAAAGGTACAATCAGCCTAATCTAGATAAGGTTTAGGTAAAAATACAAACAAGGTATCCTACGAATCTATAAGCAGGCAAAAATAGATTTTTAAGTAAAAATTTTCGATCCTATAATGTAACATGGTGTATATCATCTAAGTGTTCTAGTTGTTTCTAAAGTCTGTTTTCCTAAAGTCTCAACTATCCCTAGGTCAAGTTATAGAACTGTGCGATGGTCTAAACTAAGTTGACTAGACCAATTTACAGATCAGACCTGCATGGGCCACCACTAAAAACATGTCACGACCCGGTCCCAAATTGTTGGGTCGAATCGGATCATGCCCAGCCTGCACCGTTGTTGAGACGGCGGCAGTAAGCTGTATTCAGTAGTGAAACACATACAGATAAAAATTCTAACGAATATAAAATCTTTTATTCAATTTAAAATTTTGAAATACAACAACCATTAATACAGCAATTACACTTGATACATTGGTTAATAAATTACTATCCAGCTCTACTGTTCTTGGGTTCCAGGTTCTGCGAGAACAGGCATCAGATCTTCGACGACGCAATCACCTAAAAATGTTGGTCTCCAGTCAGGAGGGAGCAAAGTACAATTCATGCTAATCTTGACAATTAATTTAACAATAAAATCATGCACTTTTAAACAGTTTTGAAGATGAACAGTTTTAAAATAATACAGTACAGTGATGTGAATAGGTAATAAATATGACCGGATTGGGTTACAGTAGTATCCTAGCGATACGGTATGGCTTGTCCCCGTGTGAAGAGGGGAAAGCTAATACAGTCAGTTATCCTAATTTTGGATTTGGTTATATCCACTACTCTACTCCCCCAGTCCCCAACAGTACGGTCAGTACTCTCGAAAGAGTTCGTGTTTGAACAGTGGTTTAAAATTGCAGTGAAGTGATTATTAAATAATTGTAATCAACAAAAATGTAATTGCCTTAAATTTAAGTTGGACGAGTTTGGTTCTTCAGGATTTGAACAGTCACCTCTCTTCTTTGAAATCCTACATTCCGAAAATTATGTCTCAGAAACCACAACTCTAGAATCTAGTTACAATCTCTAAATTTTTGTTTCCTAGTCAATTTTAATCTTGTATTTAATCAACACAATCAGAACACGCTTTTCTAGTGCGTTACAATTAAGGAAATCTAAATTTATATTTTATTTCAAAAAAACTTGTTTGTATCAATTTTTATTGGGAAAAAAAGTTAGTATTTTATATTTATACATATAAATATATTTTCTTTTCTTTAAGTGAGAAAATCATGAATTTCTAATTAATTAATTAATAATAATAATAATTAATTCTACGCGTTCACAATCTCAGCAAATCCACAGCTAAATTCTACTTATTACAATTTATAAAATAGATAAATGGGCTTATGCCCTTACATTCCCAAGAATTAAAATAAGAGAAAATTTGTTAGTCTTTGTAAATTTACCTACAAAATTATAATAACTAAAAATAAAAATAGAATAAGTCTCAGAACTGGTCCAATTTTTCATTTACAGCTACTCTGCCTCAACGTCCGGACAAACCGGTGCGTTTGTATTTCACTGGGGCCCAGTGACCGTAAGGTCGTCGCCCAAAAATATTATAACATTTTTTTTTATATCGAGAATCATTTTTAAAATCATTTTATTATTTTTCCCAAAAATTTTGGCAGCACTCCCTCTGTTTTCGGTCAACCCAAAAACTGGGAATGCGCCGTAAAACCTGCAAAATAACTCCGAAACTCCAATTTATATATATATACCACAGAATATTATTTTCCAAAAACCCAAACCAACATATTAAACTTCAACCAAAATTTCAACAGAACAATATACTAACAAAACCAAAGCCAGAATTATTTTTTTTTTTAAACTCAACAGAACTCTCTCCAAGGAAATAATCCGAACTCATCTAACCAAAGAACTGAAACCACAGCAAACAAGCCACAGAACATAGAAAGAGAAAGCTTTCCGAAAGCAATATCGAAAATTTTCCGATACCAATCTCGGAAACTCTGAGATCGAAAGGAAACACAAATCCAAGAAATCTAATCATTCTCCAGAGCTTCTTCTGAAAAACTCAAATATATCCAGAAGCAAGCAACAGCAACTATTTCCGAGGAAATTTTGGAAAACAAAATTGGTAACGTAATCGTTACGTTGCTGGAAATCTCGAATTCCCACTGGAATTGGGTTGGACCAGTTCATCATAGACAGGTAAATAAAATCATTGGGTCAGAGTGTACCGAAACCGAAACGGAACCGCAGAAAACTCAGAATGGACGGCCGTCACCGAAAACAAACGCCGGTGTCAGGGGATCGTCGAACCGGGATCGGGTCAACGCGGGTACGGGCGGCGGCCACAGGGAGCGGCACCGGTGGCGCGGGGCCGCACGGATCGGCGGAGGGGCCGCTGGAAAGAGGCGCCGGCCTCGGGATCTCGCCGGGGAGATGCGCCGGAAAGGGGGCGGCCCTGAAACTCCGGGAAGGGGTGGATCGGCTCGAGTTCGTCGGAAAAGCTTGCCGGAGTAATAGATCTAGAACTTTTTTTTCTCAGAAATTTAGGAAAAATTTGAGATGGTGATGGAGATGGAGAAGTGAAGAACCTCTTTATAGGGAGGAGTAGAGGGAGGTTACCAGGGTAGGGAAGGCCGAGGGTCTCCGGCCGTTCAGAATCCCGACGGTCGCCGGCGTCGGTTTGGAACTCAAGGGGTCGGCCACAACCGAAATTCTTTCGGTTCTCCAACAGAAACTTTAAGGGAGAGAGAAAAAAGATATACAATGAATGGCCTAATGAATGGAAACATTCATTCTGATGCATGCTAAGGACTAATGGTTTAAGAGTATGCTTAATGGGCTATTGGGTTTAGGAAAAAGGGTGGGCTTTAATATAGGCTTCTCATTTAGAATAAAGTTTTGAATAAAATAGTTGATGCTTAAAAAGGCTTAATGGATTTGGGCTTTAATGAATTAATAGGTAATTAAAACTCTTGGCCCTCCATGAATTTATTTAACAATAGTCAATATTTATTTTAATATAGTTTAAGTTGCATTTTATGATCGGTCTGGCCCTACAACAAAATTTCCATGTTAATTAATTTTTAAAATAATTTACACTTAACTAATATTATTCTAGCATTATTCCAAAAATTAATTTAAATCTAGCAATTAAATATAAAATTGTAAACTAAAATTATGGGTTTCACACGTTTATATAGCCATTGAAATGCCATGATTATAGACCTAATGTTGAATACCAATATATGCATGTGTATATATGTGTAGACATGTATAGCTTAAAGTAATAGATTACCTAGTGTATATCTAATGTGAATTCTTGCCTATTTGAGTATTGAATAATTGCATGCTATATAGAGTTGGGTGTATGTTGGCTTGTATAGCCTTGTATTGATGTGTGCTTGCTAAGATAGTCTTGGTTAGGCCTAGTAAGACTTGCTGGGTTAGGACATGACCTAGTTTGACTAGTGCAGTTGACCAGAGTTGACCAAGGGTTGACTTTGGCCTAGTTTGACCTAGATTCATGTAGAATGCATTATAGTGCTTTATATTACCTTTCTGGACATGTTGTGACTTGTGTTGTTCTAAATAGGAGCCAGACACCTCTCCTCGGACAGTACATTTTCTTTGGACATTCAGATAGCAGGCAAGTACATTCTCTGATAGTTCTCTCATTTATTTGTCAATTACTGTACTTCAGTTCTAGTTAGTTGTATGTGATTCTCTGTTATAAACACGTATTTCTATTTCTGAATCCATGTATGCGACACACATACTTACTCGTCTTACCTCTATTATTCAAATCACCATACGAATCACCATACAAATCACTATTCGAATCACCCTAATCGTATCTTCATATGTTGGTTGGACTTTTATTCGATTGATGTGTCAGATTTTGGATTCATTTGTATTAGATGGGCGGAGAAATACTTGATTAGACATGTGAACATTCCCACTATTCGAACTACCCCCTGGGAATATGTTCGAACGATAGCCATTCCATACCCCCGGCCAGGTGTGTGATGTGCCGGATTTACCCTTAGCCGTTTACATGTCTAACTAAGTATTTTAAAACACACTTGGAGAATTTATTCGAATCATTATTGGAACATCATGTGAATCACTATTCATTTTACCTTATTCGTATCACCTTATTCGATTCACCTTATTAGAATAATGATTAGAATTACATTCGACTCATCTTATATTAGAATTATACTCGACTTATATTGTACCATCTGAACTCATTATGTTACTCTAGTTCAGCTAGATCTTATTTTACAGTCTTCGTTGCTACGATTCTTCTCTTGTTTAGTTATTTTCTTTCCTTGCACTTTATTTGTCTTTCTTACCATCACCTGAATATAAACTGTCATTTTCATCAATACAACTGTCTATAACTGCTTTATAGTTCTCTGTCATTTACTTGGGTTTCCTAGATGAGATGTGCTCGTTCCTGTCCTGACTGGACCTGTTGATAAATTTTACAGATAGCTTAGAGGTTGCCTGCTAGCCTAGAGGAGACACATTAGAGGATGTTTAGATAGTTATTTTATTTGTCTGGAGTTGTATTTGACTTGTGAATTACTGTATTTGAGTTTTGAGATATACTTCTGGGTTTATGTATCTTAGACACTTAGACTTCTATCTCATGTATCTCTTTTGGATTTCAGGTTTTATCTATCTTTATCATGCTCTACCTTAGATGTGATTGAGACTGTATCTGCTATGTCACCCCCATTCGGGAAGTATAAACTGTTTATCCTTATACTGCTAGATGCATGAGACCTAGGACAGCATTCTACCGCCGACACTGCGGCGTAGGCTGGGCGTTGTTACGTTCCCGTGCCCTTACTCTAGGGTACGGGTCGTGACACCTGAGCACATGAGTGTGTTGGCATCCTGTCTGCTTCCTGATGTGGGGGTAGTACGAGTAATTGTCCTGATTATTGTTGGGAGATTCTTGATAACTATCCCGTTCGTTGGCCGCCAGGGGCTGGAACCGGATAGTTTTATACAACTTTCCATCAGGGGCCC
Source organism: Iris pallida (assembly GCA_029216955.1). Lineage (NCBI taxonomy): Eukaryota > Viridiplantae > Streptophyta > Magnoliopsida > Asparagales > Iridaceae > Iris > Iris pallida. Next base: position 41,285 of record JANAVB010035318.1, read on the forward strand.
GCGTAATAGTCAGCAGGACGCCCTGATAGTCAGAAGTTTGGACAGCTGACTGAGCTCGACGAGCCCGCGCTGTCCTAGAACTCTTCCCTCTGGCACTCGAGAGTGCATAATAGGAAGAGTCCAAGTAGTGCGTCACAAAGTTTGGTACGACCTTCTGAGAGCCTCTAAGGTCAGGACCGCATGAGAGGCGGTCAAAGACTGATCGTGAGCTGCATGGAGCAGATGGTATGCGGCTGGGATTGGTGGTCGTGCAGGCTGTCTGCATGCGGCTGGCATGTGTGGCAGCATGAACCTTCCGTATGCGGCTAGAAGCGGTGGCCGCATAAGTAGTCGACATGCGGCTGGCAGTCGTGGCCGCATGAGCCTCCTTCATGCGGCTGAAAGTTTTGGCCATATAAGCCTTCTGCATGCGGCTGACTTCTATGGCCGCATGAGTCTTCATGTGGCTGGCGCCCTTATGCGGCTTCTTCTTGGACCGTACAAAGTTTCTCTTTGCCCCTGCAAGTCCAGCATCGTAGTATTTTCCTCTGCCGAACTTGGGGACAGCAGAGTCCTCTATGGTCTGAAGTGGGGCTGCACAAGAGTCTTCCCCGCCATTTTGGGTAGCAGAGAGTATTTTCTCCAGAGCTTGGGGAGGAGCAAATGATTGGGGCCTCCACTGCCTGTGAGCCTTCTTTGTGCGGGCTCTCTTCTGGACCGGGCCAGTGCTCCCGTCGGAGAGCATTTATTCAAACGCCTGTTGGTCGAAGCGGACGACCAGCATCTGTTGAGTGGAGACAAGTTTGGCTGAGTCGGATTGTGTCACCAACTCATCAGCCGTGGAGAAGTTAGTCCCCAGCAGAGTCGCCATCGTGTTTGCCATTGATTGTAAAAGAACAGAACAATTTTATGGAAGGACTGGACTTTTACTTCACAACACAAACTCGTTCGTACAAAGAAAGCCTAGGGATGAAAACCTAGGTACAGCAATCTAAGTACAATTGTTTAGTTTTTTTGGGGGGTGACGGTAGAGGCTCGGGAGAGTGCTATCAACTCTACCTTACTCTTTGGACGATCGGACGTAGCCTTGGCTCTGATGAAGAAATGCTCTTGGGATGTGTGGGGAGATTCTTCTGTGCGCCGTCGCTCTCTCTGTGTCTCTTTTCAAAGGAATAGCACCTTGCTATTTATAGGAGTGGGGTGTGATAAGTAGGGTTTACAATGATTGCTCCTTAAAAAGTGGGCAGTTAGGGATTGGTTACAATTTGCCTTGATCTAGGCCGTTAATATTGATTGTAACAAATCTGCACAGTTAATATTGATTACACCAAATCTGCATGGGTAGTTAATGTTGATTGCAACAAATCTGCATGGGCAGTTAATGTTGATTGCAACAAATCTACATCGTGATGATAATTTGTTGATATCAGCAAATCCGAGTGAATAAATCTTGGTCAATCTCCTGCCACGTGTCCCAACTGTCTATTATGTTGATTGCCATAAATCTGGATTATTGAGATTTGATTAACTCCTGCCACGTGTCCCAACTGTTACGAGCCGCGTGGAGGACTGTCATCGTTGAGCCATATGCGTGTCGCCTTTAACCAAGCCGCATGAAAGTCCTTACAACTGAGCCGCATGGAAATCCTTTAATCTGAGCCGCATGGAAGTCCTTACAACTGAGCCACATGAAGGTGGCGATCGCATGAGGGTGGCAGCCGTATGAAGGTGGCAGCCGCATGAGAGTGGCAGCCGCATGGAGATGGCGGGCGCATGAGGGTGGCAGCCGCATGAAGGTGGCAGCCGCATAGTGAGCTTCGAAATTGGTGGATCGTGCCAGCTATAAGGATTTCCTTCGTTTCCCTAGGAGCGCGCCATTTATGTCAGAGTCATCATTGCAGCTTTATGTCAGAGCTGTCAATTCACCTTTATATCAGAGCTGCCGTATTGCGTCAGAGCATTAAATGAGGTCGCTGCTTGGTGGCCAGCTGTAGAAGCGAACCGTATAGGGCCACGTGGCTTTTATCCGGGCCGTATGGAGTTATTGGGGATTTCTGAGCCGCATGAAGTTCTAAAGGACGTTTGAGCCACATGAAGCTCTAAAGGACTCTTGAGCCGCAAGAAGCTCTACGAGATTCTTTGAACCGCATGAGACTCCCTCTGTTTTGAGCCGCATGGACTTTCCTGTTCTTTTCCATGCTTCTATACTGGAGGCACTAGGACTGGAGGGTTCATCAAGTACCGCTTTCTGTCTTCAAATGCTTGCTAGCATTCTTTGGTCCAAACGAAAGACACCATTTTTCATTAATTAAGTCAATGGTCTCCAGCGTCCAGAAAGATTTGAGATGAATCTCCTGATATGCAAGCCGTTCGTGGAGTTCTCGTAGCTCTTTTAGGTTGCATGGAGGACGCATCTCTTGAATGGCTTTGACTTTCTCGGGGTCAACGGTGTATACCCTTAAAGGTAACAACAAATTTGAGGAATTTTCTACTAGAGACTCCCAAGAATGACTTGGTGGGATTCATCTTAAGTTGATATTGGCGTATTAGATTGAAGATAGTTTTTAAGTCTTGGATATGATCTTCCTTTAGAAGACTTTTGATAGCAATATCGTCAACATAGCATCCGACTGTCTTCCGTAAATGTTCGTGAAATATGGTGCTCATGGCTCACTGATAAGTTGCACCAGCGTTCTTGAGACCAAAAGGCATGACTGTGTAGCAGTAGACTCCCAGAGGAGTACGGAAAGATGTATGTTTTTTATCTTCAGAATTCATCCTGATCTGATTAAATACAGAGAATCCGTCCATGAAAGACATCCGCTCGAACCCGCAAGTATTATCGATCATGATATCAGTGATCGGAAGAGAAAACTCATCCTTGGGACAAGCTTCATTAAGGTCTCTAAAGTCGATACAGACTCGAACCTTTCCTGTTTTCTTCATAACTGGGACAACGTTAGCCACCCAGTCCGAATATTGCTCTTCTCTGACAAAGCTGTAAATGATGAGCTTCTTGATTTCAGTTTTAGCGTCCATTATATCAGGTCAAAATCGATGCTGTTGTTGTTTGACTGGACTAGCATTTGGCAGAATGTTGAGCTTGTGGGTAGCGATCTGAGGATCTGATCCCAGCATATCTTCATAGCTCCAAGCGAATACATCAATATATTCCTGAATGAGCTGGATCAGTTCTTGTTTATCTACTTTGGAAAGACTTTTACTGATGAAGATTGGCCTTGGAGAAGTTTCGTCTTCGACATCGACCTGGACTAATTGATCTTCAGTAGGTGATTCACGTTGCTCAAAGAGAAGTTCCCATTGGGTATCCATTATTTGTGCCCAAGGATCAGATTTAGGGGCTTCAGCGAAGTCATCGTCATCTTCTGAGAACTCAGCAGTCACCATATTGAAAGATAGGGTCACTCGATGGACGTGTCTAATGTTGGTGTCCGAATCCCATGAAACAGAGTTAGAAGAGTTAGGTCACTTTTTTTGTCAGACTCAGAGTCATCTGGGGTCACAATCGGTGAAGTATAGCCTAACCCATGCTTTATTTTGTTATAATATTGTAGTGACTTCCTATTTGGAGCAGGTATACGAATAGGAGTTTGCTTTCCCCTACCACCATTGAGGCCAGATTTGAAGTTGTTGCCCATCTTTTGGATGATGTTCTTCGATTATTGACTGTAATGACGTAGTTGAAGTCGTCCATTATCATCATTTTCAGTATCGCTATCAGATGTAGCCTTTTGATTCAATCCTTTGCTGAAGAGAATAGGATGTTCGTCCTTCTTGCGGAAGGAAACCAGAAAGAATGAATCTTGTACTGATTAAATTGATACTTCATCTTGAAGGGGTTGAACTGCTCCCAATTTAAGGGGTTTAAAGTTATCCAGGATTTCTAGATAACATCGAGTGTAATAATTGACATCAATATACTACAAAGGAGATACTACTTTATTGATAATTACATTATCATTTACAATGGTGTTCTTGACCTTAGCCGGTGGCTTACTAAGATTGATAACAATAGGAGGAGATGGAGAAGGCTTGTTACGACGAAGGTTGATCACAAGGGACTCAGAAGTGGTGAGCGCCCTATGCCCCATCTTTTCAGTAGGCGGATGCTTGATATAAGGAGAGAGATTGATGGTTCTGAGAAGACGAAGGACGAGAAGTGCATCCTTTAACCGAAATCACCAGGACGTCATCCGGACTTTCTTTCCGGTCTTTTTCAGTGTCCATGACCAATACAACTTTCATGAACTCCTCTTTGTACATTCTGGAGTCAGTAAAATATGCCTCGATTCCTCGGAAGGGATTAAGATCAGCCACTTCCTTCTGGACTTCTCCGTTGTCATCTACATACTTGAAGCTTTGATGGAGAGTGGATGGCACGATGTAATGTTCATGCAACCATGGTCTTCCCAACAAGATGTTATAGGAGATGCGATTTTCAATCACATAGAAGGTGACATTCGTATGAAGATTGCCTATTTGGAATTTCAGGCGAATCTTCCCCAACGGTTCGCTTCTCCCAAAATTAAACCCCAGAATAGTCATAATTGTTGTAGAGAGATTAGGAACTGTGATCTTCAGCACATCCAATAGAGTCTTTGGCATAATGCTGAGTGCAGATCCCGGGTCGACTAGAATGCGATCGACCTTCATTGTATCGACATATCCCTTATAGTAGAGAGGTCGGTCATGTCGATTGTCCTTCAGAAGCATATCATCTTGAGTGAAGATGATATTGGGGATTAGCTCCATCACACTATGACAGTGGGAACATGCCACTAATTTTTCATCTGATCTCTTAGGATGGGCCAGACAAGCGTCCGCTTGCATTAAAGCTTCACTTAATATTTCTTGAGTTTCCCTCGAGAGATGCAGGAGTTTAAAAATTGATAACCTTGTCGGAGTATTGGCTAGTTGAGCCAATATGTCAAAGTTATACGGCTTTTCAAGTCTAAAAGGTAGAGTTTTCTTTAATATTTTATCAAAGCAAACTGGCTGTTTGCCTTTGTCAGTCGTTGTTGGTTTGTTAGAAACTGGTTTCTCTTGAGGCAATAATGCTGAAGGAACATTGACGGCAGAAGAAGATGCTGGAGGGGCATCCGAGACTAGAGGAGGAGTGACTTCATTCTCTTATCCCTCTGGATAGTCTCTGAGATTGTCACTATTGTTTCCCGTTATACGTATTTTCAGTATACGTGTACAGATTTCTGACAATTGTTAGGTAGCCCGTATTTTGACTTGTTCTGTTTAGCTTGATCCTGGTTTAATCTTGCCTTGGTTTATTTGATTTGGTTCAACATGACTTGACTTGACTTGGCTTCACTTGGTTTATTTTGGTTCATCTTGGCTTGGCTTGGCTTGGTTTGGTTTATTTTGATTTGAGATGAGAGAGTTACTATATAAGTCAACTATCCTCTCTTTTGCTCTCTCTCTCTCTCTCTCTCTCTCTCTCTCTCTCTCTCTCTCTTTTCATTACTTTTCTTCATTTACTTCTTCTTTTTCTCTATTACTCCTTCCACCCACCCAAGAAACCTTAGGCAAGTGCAACTTGCTTCATGATGGATCTCCCATTTTTATTTTTCTATTCTCTTCTACACTTGATTTTAAGCCTCTTTAGAACATGGCATTTTTGGTTTTGATGGATGGATTTTTGTAGATCTAAGTTTTGGTCTATTTTTATTTTTCTTGGTTTTGATCTAGTAAAGCTTGGTATTTCCTAAAACCAGTCCTCCCAGGCTGTAGGAAACCTCGTTCTACGCAGTTTAGACCCTTGGAAGTCTTAATTAGGACTTGTTTTGAGGAAGTTATGGTCATGGCAAGTTTTTGAAACTTCTATGGCTGAACTTGTTGTTTGGGGACGACGAACCCTCCATGTGCCGAAACCCCCATACGCCTGGGAGGCCATGCTCCGGGAAGTCCCAATAACACATCTTTTGACTCCGAACGTGTCATGCGCGTAGGTTCCATACGCGCATGTACTGAATGCATCGTGAGTCTCCCATTGTGATGCGCCTATATCTGGCTATGCGCCTCTTTGGCCATGCGCTTATATGTGGCCATGCGCCTATATCTGGCTATGCGCGTCTTTGGCTATGCGCCTATATCTAGCCATGCGCCCATGATGGTCCAGCGCCTCTCTGGCCATGCGCCTACCACGGCCATGCGCCATCTTGACCCTGGTGTCCATCCATGCCCAAACGCCCATCCATCGTTAAGCACCCATTGTGATGCGTATACCCCCCGCACCTCCCTTGTTCTTGCAGTTGTCTACATGTTTTGTTATATACATATGCCCTGAGTTTTGACCCGACCTTAGCATGACCTGACTTGGCTGTAACATGAACTTGACTTGCACTTAAGCTTTGACTTGGACTTGACCATGATAATTCTAGGCTATGATCTGAACTTGACATGATCACATCATGATAACTCCTTTGGTGGCCCGTCGTGGCGCACTCGTGACCAGTAACTTTTGATATGACAAGTAATTATAGCATGAGTACGACATGTTAACATGAACCCTTCTTAATTATCTTGATAGTGGCCCGTCGAGGCGCACTCTTGACAAGCACTCTTGACAAGATAAGCAAGTTGACATAACATGTATAATCTTGATAGTGGCCCGTCGAGGCACACTCTAACAAGTAATATTGACAAGTAACAAGTAACCTGACATGACTTGATAATCTTGAAAGGCTGTTACGACAGCTACCCTGACTTGCTAAGTAACTCTTATCTTGACATCGTGGTTGATTCTCTTGATTGTGCCTGTACAAACTACCAGTCTCGTCTTGCATCATGTCTAGGACATGGATTCCTGGTTACCATGGTCAGGAATTCATAATAAATCGGACTAGGTTAATGACTAGATTGATCAAGTAGTTCATATAGGAAGATTTTCCCAGTTACAAGCGATCCCGTTATCCCAGCCACACCTGAGTGGACTTGTAGCCTGCCGACGAATAGGGCACATTTCCAGCCCACTGTCACGTGGGGCACTTCTTGAACACAAATGTACTAAGGTACACCAAGTCATCTTGTAACTCATGCAACTCATGTAATCTTGATAACTCTAAGCAACCTCGCCTGGATAACCTGGATAGCTGTAGGGCATGTGACGTAGGATTATCTCAAATGCATCTTGTTAGTAACTAGGCATGTGATAACCCTAGTTAGCTAATGATAGCAAGCCGTAAGACTTGATTGGTCGTGCCTGAATGCTTGCCTCGTGGTTAACATGGGAATTATATTCCGCCTCTTGTTTTCATAATGCAAGCTCTTATTTTATTCTAACCCTGTCTTCTTATTACTTAATCATGTTCATTATTTATATCTTCTGTTTATTAACCTATTGGTTTTAGTTCCTAAGTGAAGCCTCCCTTGTGGCACTTGCTCTTTCTGGGGTCTGACCCAGCTGGTTTTGTATGGCAAGATTTTGGAGTAGCACCCGAGGATCTACCTACCTTCCAGCCAGATGGTAAACACTAGACGCAACCCTGGCAACGAGTGGGTTTCTTATTTTGCTCTCACACTCTATTGTAAAATTATTCTTTTGAGGCGTTTAGCCACCGAACAAGTGTTAGCTCGTGTTGGAACTTATATTATGTCTGCCTAAGGGCTATAACATGATTGACAAATCCTAGGGTTGATCATGTATGACTTTAACTCTTGCTAGTCTTCGTATTTTGTATGACTAGCTTCATGATCATCTGAATATATAATATTTGGGATGCCTTACTTTGTATGTCTGATGATCTAATATCTTGTAACATCTATTTGCTTGCTTGAGATTGAAACACTAGGCTTGTTCTTGACCATAAGACACTGCTGGCTTGTAGTTAAACCCTCATACATCTAGACAGCCGTGACCGTATTACGAGGTAGGTTGCACTTCAATGTACGTAGCTAGCCGTGTCTGTCCCTTACTCTCCAGTATTCTGGTTCTGGGGCATGACAGAGATAAAGCCTCCCAGATCGAGTACCAGTCATGGCTTCTTCTTCTGGAACTGGTGCGAAGAAAACTATATTACAGTTCTTTATCCGAGCCTTGCTTCTGGAAGACTTCTTTTGGAGAGATGAAGGATCTTTCTAGAATCCCAGATAAACACAGGACTGATTGTGTTGAAGACGTAGGGAAAGAGGTATAGGAGACCCTTTTCCCGTAATTCAAGCCAGGGGCTTTCTGTAGATCATATCACATCTTTGTCATCAGTTCATAGGGCTATTGACTGTATAGATAGAATGTTGGCCAATAATTGATCTGGCTTCGGTACTACCATTTCGGTAGAAGAAAGTGAAGTCGTTGCTAGGATGAAGATAGCATCCAAAGGTGGGAGATGACCATCCAGTGATGTCATATGACATGACTTGTACTTGGTTGTCTTTCTTAACTTTGTAGAAGAAGCAGGTGTCTTTGATTCAAAGTCAGCCACTAAATCGAGGTGAATATATATGATCACCCCTTTGTTGGCTGATAGGGGTATAAGACCATCACTTCGTGCTGGCGGAAGGTTGACAATCTCCATAGTAGCTTTTGGAATGGGGACGACTCCATCCTGCACAAGTTGAGCAAGAAAGTCACCAAATTATAGAAAGATGACATTAGCAGTCACTGTCTTTTCATCTTGCTGAAGAGTGATTGCCTTAGCGTTGATCAGTTCCTGGATCTTCGCTTTGAGTATGTAACATGCCCTGGTTGGATGTCCCAAGAACCTGTGATACACGTAGTATTAGGATTGTCAGTCTTACCTACTTCATAAGGCCGTTTTGCTTCGGGCAGTTGAAGTTTGTTGCTCTTGATCAGATAATCAAATATGCTCATGATATCGTCCTCGTCAAAGGAATATTCCTCTTTAGGACGCAGTGCTCTCTGTGGGGATGCCATCGTGGTAGGTGTTGACTGACCCACATTGACGGCTAAAGCTTTTTGCCTTTCACGTTGATGGCTAAAGCTTCTTTGCCTTTGCGGTTGTTCTGACGACCGCCACTGTTGGTTGGAGAATGTTCGTTTTTGTCAAGATTAGGCATCTGGATGCCCAACTGTTTGAATTTATCAGCACTGTCCTCAGCTGCCATGGCACTTACTATAAAGGAGGCCCAGTCTTAGAATTGCATAGGACCGATCCGCATGCTGACTATAGGTAACAAGTTTGATTTGCATGTATCTATAATCAATGCATCTGGAGTACCTAGAGACATTTTGAGTGTCTCGCGATGGAAGCGCTCGATGAAACGTTCAGTAGTTTCATTAGGCCGTTGTTTGATTTTAATAAGGGCCAACATAGTCATGTCATTTGTTCCCTCATAGAATCGTTCCAGAAACATTTGCTTGAATCATGCAAAAGATGTTATGCAACCATTTGGCAAGCTATGATACCAGTTATTAGTCGCACCCGCCAAGCACCCGACAAATACTCTAGTGAGTAGAGCATCGTTCGGTTCGAGCTGATCAGTTATTACATCGAAATGGTTGAGATACTGACTCGGGGATGAGCTGCCGTCAAACAGTATGATGATTGGTGGCTTGTACTTAGGTGGAAACGGGACTTCCTTCTACTCTACAGGATAAGGATGTTTGATTCCCAACTTATGCAAACTATTATTCTACTTGAAGGCTTCAAACTGGTTACATAGAAGCTTCACCACTTTAAGGGGATCTCCTGAGACTTAGGGAGCAGTATACTGATTCGATGTGTTAAGAGACAGAACCGCATGATATGGACCACCGCAAGCACCAGACTGACTTGGAGTAGCCTGAGCTGGCATGGTAGCATTGTGAGAAGATTACATCCCCGGACCAGTGTTGACAGGGGCAGATGTTGCTATATGTTCCTGGGTTAGAATTGGATTTGCAACCGGTGGAACAGTGTGTTGTGCTATGATCACAGCATGCATACTTGCAACCATTTCAGCCATGGTTTTTAAGTTAGTCTCTAACATAGCAATCCTCTATTCCTGACTGCTGGAGCTGGATGCATTATGTTCGTCATCAGTGACATAAGCAGTCACTTCTCTGGCTACCGATGATGAACTGGTGGAAAATGTAGTCCGTTCAGAGCTTTCACTATCGGAATCAAAGTCACGTAGGGAACTACCCCCAGAATGAGGAGTAGGAAGATTTTTTTGACCGAAGAAATCTCGGTCAGAATCAGGAAGATTCCTTTGACTGATTGTTTCTTGGTCGAAAGGAGGATTCCTTTGACCGATTGTTTCTTGGTCAGAAAAAAGATTTCTTTGAACGATTGTTTCTTGGTGGGAAGGAAGATCCCTTTGACCAATTGAGTCTTGGTCAGAATCAAGAGGATTTCTTTGATTGAGGATATCTCCAAGACTAGGAGAGGGAAGATTTCTTTGACCGAGTAGGTCTCGGCCTCTTGATCTTGTATTCTGGTAGACCCCTTCACTGGAGTCACAAATACGATCAAGGTATTGTTGACTGGGATTGCGAAGTGCATTACGCCTTGGACGTTTTCTACCCCAGCACTTCGAGATGTGATGTTAACTGAAGCATATAGCAATTCATCTTCGTCCACCAAAATGAGTTCAGGAGTTCGACTGTAGTTCAAACGGTTGAAGACAGACCGTTTAGCTGATTGACAACAACATTTGATCACTACTTCATGGTGATAATTACAATGGTGTTCCTGATGTAGAGTTACAGGTGGATGAGATGGTCCAGCGTTCTTTCATTTTTGTACAAGAAGTTCACGAAGATCAGTTACAGTGACAGGATAATAAGAAGTCAGAGGCACATATTCCTTGATGATGTTAGGAACATGGTTCCGATTCTTGAGATGCCTTATTCCCTATGTATACAGAGAAGTACTGAGTTTATTGGCAAATGTGAGAGAATTCTTAATTTGTAAAACTCTCCATGTGCGCAATTTAGTAGTAGCACAAATTGTGCTTGATGTGGACTTGATGCTATTCTGCGCTGATTAAGGTAAGTGCAAATGTCAGAGTTATGTGCCACCTGGATTTTTGACTGAGATACCATCAGTTTATCATGCCTTGTCCTTGATATGCGCAGGGTATGAAGATCTTGGCTCTTGCTTGGTTGGCGCTGGCTATGTGGAGTGGGCAGGAGGCCCTGTTGTTCTACGCAACTTGTTATAGTACGTTTGGCATGGTGCAGATGAGCAGCAGGAAACGGACTTCGAGTATAGTCTAATTTTTTGGCATCGATTTGATTATCTCTGCCAAGAAAAGTAGAGTTTCTACTCAGAAGTATTCTTGCATTGATTGGCATAGAGGAACAATCAGATGCGTTTTCCACCGAGTCTAGGACCGGGGAAGGATAAGAAGAGGCCATAGGGCGCTTTCTTTTATTCTGCGCAGGGGCAGTGATATATAACTTCTCCACCAAGTTTATAACTGAAGAGGAGTGAGGATTGGCCATAAGGCATTTTCTTTTTTTCTACGCAGAGGCAGTAGTTGGCGCACTCTCCACTAAGTTTAGAACTGGAGAGGAAGAGGGAGTAGCCATATGGCGTGTGGACACACACAAAAAAAGAAGAAATATTGTCTTTTCTTTATTGGAGTAAGGTACCACAAATTGAGTACGCCTGAGAGATCCTGCGCTGAGGATGCCCGAGTACAAAAAAATTCTGGGGAATAGGACGACGGAGATCGAGCGGCAGTTGCTCTTTTACTCCGTTAACACTTCGATTACAAAAGTGGAAGAAAACCTAAGAAAATTGCTAACTCTCGGCTCACTGGCAAGAAGTGCAGCAATTTGGCTATTGAAAATGCTCTCCGCTCTGTGTCTTGAAGAGGGATGAGGCCTCCCCTTTTATAGTCATTCTTGGACTGGAATGATGTTATACGCCCACATAGGAAAACACACTGGTTCCTACGTGGGCACATAGTCATGCTTTGGACGCATATGATATCGGTGCATACAGGCTGCAAGATCGTGGGTTGGTCGTGGCGTTGACGTGGCCACATGCTTCGGTGCACGACTGCTCATGGAGACTGACGTGGCCGTGCACTTTGGTACATATTTTGATCATGGCTTTGACTGAGTCAGGCTTGGACGCATAGCCATGTCTCAGGCTATGTGCCCTCCTTTCGGTGGAGCTAGTCTTGGACGCATGAAACTTTACTGGCTGGGCTCATGAAGCTTTACTGACTGGGCGCATGAAGCTTTACTGACTGGGCGCATAGAGCTTCATTGACTGGGCGTATTGAGCTCCACTGACTGGGCGCATGGAGCTCCACTGACTGGGCGTATGGATCTTCATTGACTTGGACGCATGGGGCTTCATTTGCTAAAACAATTTTATGCTTCTACAAGACCCCCTTTAAAGTTTTCGATACTTGAACAAGTTCGAAATACTTTAAAAGAAGCATGGATCGTCTTCTCGTGATGCATTGGGCGTATAGTACGGCTCTCTTCATTGGGCACATAGTATTTGGCCAGCATGTTAGAGAGATACGACTGTTGAGATCTTCCTCGAAATCCGAACTGACAGATTTATCGGAGCAGAATTTGAAGCGGTCCATCCTTCATACGTCGCCTACGTCAGCAAGTGACAGTCGCATAGTATACAGGAAGCTAATTCTTCACGTGGGCACATAGGCCATTATGGGCATATACAATCGCAATTGGCGCATGGGCGCATACAGCAAGTGGGCACATAGGAAGTGGCCCGTGCCTATAAATAGGCCCTAAAGGAGAGAGAAAGTTCATTATTTCCTTCTCTTTGAATTTTTCAGAAAACTCTTCGTCTTCTTTCTTTGAGAACCATGTCTCCCAAGGTCGCCAAGAGATCCGCGAAGGGCAAGGGGGCTGCGCCGAGTGACTCTCCTCCTGCGGCAGCGTCCTCGGCAGTCCAGGACCCGATTCTGTGTGAGGGCATGCTTCAAAAACAAAGTCTCGAGCGTTAATTTGCGACGCTCGGACTTTTCTTCTGCCCGGGCGCTTACGCCTAAGGCAACATACTTCTGTTGAGCATCATTATGCGCCCACAGAAGTTATGTGCCAACACTGTGGTATGTTATGCGCCCACATGTTGCCATGTTATGCGCCCTCTAAGCAGTGGCATGTTATGCACCCACGTACTGTCCGAGTGTTATGCGCCCACACGTCTTGTTTTGGGCGCACATCCCTTTGGGCGCATAGTCCTTTGGGCGCATAGGAGTCTTCAGGACTTAGTTTTTCTTGCAGTTTCCTTAGTCTGACTTCCTCTCTGCCCTTACAGTAAACATGTTTGTCCCAGAGTTTGACGGAATCCCTTTCGGTTTTGCTTATCAGGCCCTTGATACCAGTCCCATAACAGATATGCTTAGCGCGGTTCAGGCCAAGATTAGTCCAAATCAGCCCATGGAGCGGACCCTCGCTATACTTAAATAGGATAAGACTTTCTTACGACAGATGATTAATGATGAGAAGTTCGTGCGTGAAGGGGCACGTCGCTTCAAGAAACCGTACTTTCTGTTTGGTTATAGTGTAGGTTTTAAAAATGGCGAGACCATACGTTTGAGAAACCCCATGATGATCTGTTTGGAAAATTAGAGGATATGGCTGCCGTCAATGGAGTGCCAGTATCCTTTGTCTACTTTCACTGCTTTAGCTGTACAGCGACGGATGAAGTGGGAGCTAACTCCTAAGCTTCCTGGAATCATCTTTGGAAGAATTCAGTTCGACTCAGGCGATCGAAGGAAGGATACTTTCAAATGTGTCCAGGGCTCTACATCTTACTCTACGAGGGGACTGCAACCTGGTGCCGTAGTGAACGACATTCCCACTAACCTCCATCTGTATGCCGCTGACACGCTTTGCCATTTGATGATGACAGGGGGTGTGTCGTATCCCGCAGAGAAGATGCAGATGGAAGGCTGACGATACCTGTCTTCATTCTGGAGTAATCTCATTGGCTGGATTCTTTCCACGTATGAAGCCTCCCTGAAGACTGATGGCCTTTACTATGCTATTAGGGCCACTCAATATGGTATGTGGGTCAACTGGCCAATGTTTGTCTCTTTGGCCGAGTTATATAACCTTCATACTTGTATCTTTTTTACTCCGGCTGGGAGATGGGATTGGCTCTCCATGAAATACAGGAAGTGTCGAAGCTTCCCTGGGGTACAGAGCCTATGAAGAGTACGTGCCTTGTGATGAAGAACTCCGGGACCTGGAGAGTGAAAACTCTGGGATGATTAATGTATACAAGGAATTGCTTTGTCACCTTCTTATCTGTCATATGATTAATAAGAAAGGGAGGACCGAGGGAGGCCAATCCCTACACGAGAGCCTGGACGGGCTATGTCTTCGTTCAAGGATAAGGGGAGGATCCGGCCTCCTTTTCGATCTTAAAACCTATGACTAAGTGTCACTACCACATTTCTAGTTTGAGGGTATTTTTGTCATTTTTGGGGTTATTTGAATTTATTAGAATTTATTTGAATTTATGGGAATTTTTAGAATTTATTTTGGAATTGTTTGAATGAAGGTTGACTAGGTTGACTTTGACTAGCTTTGACTTTGTGACCTAACCCTAGTTGAGTTTAGACTTGGTTAGATTGAGACCCTAGGTTAAGTTAAATTAAGTTAACCATACTCTAGCTATTAGAATCAATTAGGAATATAGAGTTAGAATAGAAGACATTAGACACAAGTCATGACTTGTGATTGAACATTGATTAATGACTAGCCAATCCATTAGCCATGTGAACCTAGCCCTAACCCAATCCCTACTTGGCCGGCCACATAAACCTAGACCTAGGGATTCCCCCCTTATAAATATCCTCCTAGAAATTAGGGCTAGCCTCTAAGGAAGAACAAGCTTTAGAAAGAGGTAATTTCTTAACTTCAAAAATCCCCAGAAATTCTATTTTAGCTCCATTTTCCCTCAAACAAATTGCAATAGGTTTTAAATGAAGTGTTCTTGCTGTTGTTACATGTTATTCTCAGATTCAAACCAATTTGGAGAAGTTTGACCATCAAGAGGAACACCTCTCTTTAGAGCTTTTTAGGGATTTTGATACATAATGGTAACTTCCATTCTACACCATGAAATTCTGATTTTCTTGTATATTTGGAAAGCCCTAGGTCTACCCTAACTGTAGGTATGCCTAGACCTAGGTTTTGTGTCCATTTCGTGTCCTAAATGGACACGTATCAGTCCCATTCTTTAGGTGTTTGATGAAATGCCCCAATGGGCATTTCGATTTAATTTTTAGAAACTAAATGAATAGGAATTTGTATTTTAATGTTACTTATCGATTTCTTTTGGTCTGGGAGTGTTATTATGTCGTATCGTATCGGATTCGACATGTGCACACGCGGGTGCACGCGCGCGTGCAGGCTGTGCACGCTGTCCTGTTGTTCGGGAGCTGTACCGGACACGACACACAACAAGGACACACGAGGTTCGACACACCCCATGGGGCAGTGACTGACACGCCACGTGTTAAGTTTCAGGGCCTACGTGGTGTGTCGAGGGAGTAATCCTCATCGCATTGGTTGGGACTAACAGTTTCAGTCGGGTTTAAGTGACACTGATACGGCTTTCGTATCTGACACTGACACGACTTGGGCACGAGTTGTCTAGCCTAATGTGTAGTCCTATAGGTGGGCTACCTAGGTTAGTGACCTCGAGACACGTTGTGTCCTGTGTCGTGTGCACGACACGCGTGCACACGTGCACGATGAGTTTCCTGTTGCACTGTATCCTGGGTTCGATTGGGTTTTTACATCAGTTTGGACACATTGTGTCCACTTGGGTGGACACCAATATATTGTTTGACACGTACACAATGTGTATATTCATTACCAACCTTTTAATATGCATTTTAATGTGTTTTCAATAGGTATTTGGCATTACCCAATTTCTGAAAACAGTGTATATATTCCTTGTATTCCCAGATTTCAAAACATGAACTTTGTCATCTAATTAAACCATCTAATACTGTTAATGTTTGGTTTAGAGTCCCTAATATGATTCTCCTATACATAAACTAACTGTATGTTAATTTTGGGCATGTTTGGTTTGGTTTTGAAATCAAATGGGATTGATGAACTGTGGGGGACTGAAAACTATTTCAGTTTTCATTGACTGAACACATTGATTTCTTTTCCTTTCAGTCTAAATCCTGAATGTTATAATACATGAACTGATTTCCCTTCTTTCTATTTCCAGTACAGTCCAGTAGGGGCTGCCCTCATTCACTCTCTTCTCTCTCACTCATCACTCACTTGACAGTTCACACACCCTCACACAGTTTACACACACACACATCTCCACACTATTTCACTCTCTCACTCACAGTTTACATACATATATCTCTACACTATTTCACTCTCTCACTCACAGTTTACACACACACACATAGTAGCTCCACTCTCTACACACACACATGCTCTCTCTCTCTCTCTCTCTATATCTATGTATGTATATTCTATATATATGTAATATGTATATATATGTAAATAATGTATTGTGAATATATATATATTATACATGAATATCTATCTATATATGTAAATCATATTTGTAATATAAGGTATATGCTAGCCATGAATTCTTATAATGTGTATATAGTATTTGAGCCTAGGTATATATAATATATATACATGTGAAGTTGGCTTGGATAGTTTTGTAGTGTTGTGTACTAGCTAGAGTAGGTTGAGTGACCTAGTATAGGGTAATGTAGACTAGTATAGGCTAGTTTGACCTAATTTAGACCATAGTTGACCTAGTTTGACTTCTAGGATTGACCAGAGTTGACCAAGAGTTGACTTTGGCTTAGATTGACCTAGATTCATTTAGAATGCATTGAATTGCATCTTGTTATCATTTTAGACTTGTTGTGACTTGTGCTGTTCTGATTAAGAGCCAGACACCTCTCCTCGGACAGTACATTTCATCCGGACACTCAGATATCAGGCGAGTACATTCTCTGATCATTTCATATCCTGCTTAGAATTATTTTCTGCATTAAGTTACTTTACTTGTTACTGTCACGTTGGTCACACGGATTGGTACTATATGGATCCCTTCTTGAGATGTTATCTTTAGGGAGCATCGGGTACTACATGTTCTGTGCGTTTCACTTACATGGCGTATCACTATGCTTCATTGGTTCATTGATCACTTGTGACATATACTCTTATGATCACAGAGTCTCCTTGAATCCTTATCCTATTTACTGGGTATCCTAGAATCTCCTAGAATTCCCATTTATGGGACATCCATGTATCACCCTTCGGGGGCCTTGCATGGAATCATAACATAACCTGGTTGGATCCTTGTATATTGATTGGGGGTACGGGGGAGTAGAAGTAGACATGTGAATAATACCCATGTAGTATCTCATCAAAATCTTTCCATAGTATCTCATCAGAATCTCCTATGCCATTTACATGTCTATATTGTACTCTGACTCACTAGCCATTGTTAGTCTCTATTTATAGTAGATATTTCTATTACAGCTCTCTCTCTGTTTATACACTGCATTTACTTCAATACCTGTATCTTACTTTATTGCATGATTATATTTTCTAACCTGCTATGAACTGTTGAGATGTATTGTGCTCGCTCCTGTCCTGACTGGACCTATTGAAAATATGACAGAGGACGAGGAGGAGGCCTGTGTGGATATCTTCTACGGGGCAGCCCTAGACGACACTTGCGAGCTGGACTCTCAGGAGGACCCAGCTCTAGCTGAGGACATTACCCCCATTGCCTAGACTAGCTTAGTTAGGCCTTATCTTATTTTATGTTGTCTTGAGACTGTTTAGCTAGATTTTACTTCTGTTCAGAGATTTTGAGTTGTATATATTCTTTCATATTCAGTAGCTGAGTTTTGTACTCTGGGTATTTGCTGGGATATTATCTTAGACTATTTATCAGCTATATTTCCTTGAGTTCTATATCATATCGTGCTATCTCTTCCTTAGTTGTGATTGAGTTTATTTACTGCTATGTCACCCCCATTCGGGGAGTATAAACTGTTTAGAGTTATATTGTTAGATGTTGTGACCTAGGACAGCGTTCTACCGTCGACACTGCGGCGTAGGCTGGACGTACCCATGTCTCGTGCCCTTACTCTAGGGTGCGGGTCGTGACACATTTTTAGTGGTGGCCCATGCAGGTCTAGAGTAGAAGTGTAGTGGTATTCGAATTAGAGTATCACTACATCCTGCAGTAGGATATAGGACATTAATTTTTAAGGTACTCAATCACATTAGGAAAATTTCTTTTATTGCTATCTAAATCCTTATTGTCAGCTGATCCTTTTGAATTTTAAATTGTCTGCCTTTGTTATATCGCTTCTTTCTCAGAAATTGATACTCTTGTTTGGTCTATCTTTAGGATGGTAGAGACTCGGTCGCAGCGTACCATTCATGGGGATGCTATAGAGGGGACTGCTACCTCTCAGCCAGTACAGCAGAGACAGGAGACTGCAGCTCCTGCCACCTCTGCTCGTATTGAGGCTCCAGCAGCAGCAGCAGGGGGTATGCCTCCACCGGCTCGGAGGCAGGACCCAGTCATCGCAGAGGAGCCCTTCCAGCAGCCGCCGCCTACAGGATACGTGGATGCGGCACAGATGTTCGCATACTTCCAGCAGTTCATAGACCGACAGCAGGCTTGACAGGACAGGGGCATGGAGTTGGCCCTTACGACGGTTGCAGCTCGACCAGTGGTCCATCAGCCGAGGATACCGGGGATAGAGCAGTTCCAGAAGATGAACCCTAGAGACTTTCTAGGGACAGAGGGGATACTATATGTTGATGAGTGGATCGAGCATATTGAGAAGATCTTCCGCCTGGCCCAGATACCAGCAGATCTCCAGATTGAGGCTGCAGCTAGCCGGATGCGAGATCTTTCTCGCACCTGATATCACTCAGACCCCAGGGTGGGGGTAGCTGGCAGACTTAGGAGTAGTTCAAGGGCTTCTTCAAGAAGAAGTTCTTTCCAGATTCAGTACTAAGAGCCTTAGAGTCGCAGTTCGAGAGCCTAGTCCAGGGGAGCCTTTCAGTGGAGGAGTACGCTGGGGAGTTCGGCCGCCTCGGCAGGTTCGTAAAAGGCTTGAGTGAGACGACGAAGGCCCAGAGGTTCCGGAAGGGTCTGGTCAAGGAGGTCAAGTCCCTAACCAAGGGCAACAGGGATGTCACATTCGAGGAGATCTTGACGGAAGCCTTATTGGCTGAAGATGATCTTGAGCTTAGGCTCAAGAGAAGGCAAAACCCAGTTGGGGGCAGCAGCAGCAGAGGCCAGGCCAAGAGGCCCCACTTTCAGCACCAGCAGCTGAGGCAGTTCCAGCCGCAGCCGATCCAGCAGAGGCCAGTTCACCAGCAGTAGCAGCCGAGACAGCACCAGCAGGGTCAGAGACAGGGTGTTACTTGTGCCTATTACAAGAAGCCTGGGCACGTCTTCAATGAGTGCCGGAAGAGACTGGGCCAGTGCCTGGTGTGTGGTTCAGCAGACCACCAGATTAGGGAGTGCCGTATAGCACGAGCAGCCCAGAAAGGAGGAGCCAGGGCTCCAGCAGGCCAGCAGAGGGGACCAGCCCTGTCGACGCAGCAGCAGAGGTTCGTCCAGCACCAGCAGTAGGCCAGGGGAGGCCAGCAGGAGCGAGCTTTCGCCATGGTAGCTGGAGATGCAGAGGTGATAGGTGAGCTGATCGCAGGTTCGATTCGTCTCGACTCCAGTCCAGCTTTTGCATTATTCGATTCCGGTGCTTCACATAGCTTCATATCAGTATCTTTTGTGATTAGACACGGTATCGTAGCTGAATCGTTGCCTAGGACTTACAAGATCATGACTGGGGGCGGCATTATCCTCTTGAGTGATGTTTGTAAGGGTCGGAGAGTAGTTTTAGGAAGCCGTGAGTTGGAGGTGAGCCTGCTCGTAATGCCATTACCGAACTACGATATAGTACTATGTATAGATTAGTTGAGCAGGCACCACGCCAGCATTGATTGCAGAGGGGGTAGAGTTCTCTTCAGAGCACCGGAGGAGCCAGAGTTCGAGTACTCTAGACGTCAGGCAGAGCAGAGCAGCAGAGTTTTCTGTGGAGTCTCGGTTGAGGAGCAGGCGATTCCACACCCCTTGATAGCAGAGTATATGGATGTTTTCCCAGAGGAGTTGCCGGGATTGCCACCAGACAGAGACATTTAGTTCTTGATAGACTTGGTTCCAGGAGCGAAACCCATCTCTCAGCATGTCTATCGGGTGAACAACAGTGAGTTGGTGGAGCTGAAGAAGCAAGTGGATGAGCTGCAAGACAAGGGCTTCATCCGTTCGAGTTCGTCGCCATGGGGTGCACCAGTGTTGTTTGTGCCGAAGAATGATGGGTCAGTACGGATGTGTATTGACTACAGGGCACTCAACAACCTCACGATCAAGAACAAATACCCACTACCGCGGATCGACGATCTATTTGACCAGTTGAGCGAAGCTCGGGTATTTTTCAAGATTGATCTGAGGTCGGAATATCACCAGGTGAAGGTGAAGGTGGAGGATATTCCCAAGACCACTTTCAGGACGCGGTACGGGCAGTTTGAGTTTTTGGTTATGTCGTTTGGGCTAACCAATGCACCAGCAGTGTTTATGAACCTAATGAACAAGGTGTTCCACCAGTACCTGGATCGGTTTGTGGTGGTGTTCATTGACGACATCTTGATATATTCCAAGACTGAAGAGGAGCACGATGAGCATTTGAGGATAGTGCTGGAGATTCTCATGAAGGAGCAGCTTTACGGGAAGCTCTCCAAGTGTGAGTTCTTCTTGGATCGGGTGGACTTCTTGGGGCATGTGGTGACTGGAGATGGTATCTCAGTTGACCCCAAGAAGGTTGTAGCAGTTGAGGCATGGGCAGCGCCGACTTCAGTTGCAGAGATCAGGAGTTTTCTGGGGCTGGCAGGATATTATCGGAGATTTGTGCAGGATTTCTCCCGGGTTGCAGAGCCATTGACTCGGTTGACCCGGAAGGATGCTGAGTATGTTTGGTCAGAGGAGTGTCAGACAGCTTTTGATGAGTTGAAGAAGCGGCTTACGACAGCTCCGATTCTGACATTGCCTTCAGGATCAGGTGGTTTCACTATTTATAGTGACGCTTCAGAGAAGGGGCTGGGTTGTGTCTTACAGCAGCATGGAAAGGTGATTGCCTATGCTTCCAGGCAGTTACGTCCCCATAAGAAGAACTACCCTACCCACGACTTGGAGCTGGCAGCAGTGATATTTGCTCTGAAGTTGTGGAAGCATTATCTGTATGGTGAGAGGGTGAAGATTTTTACAGATCACAAGAGCTTAAAGTATGTGTTCACTCAGAAGGAGTTGAACATGAGGCAGCGCAGATGGCTAGAGTTGATGAAGGACTTTGACATCCTACTTCAGTATCACCCAAGGAAGGCCAACGTGGTTGTCGATGCCTTGATTAGGTATCCGACAGCCATGTGTTTGACCATGGATGGACATTTGCTTGCAGACTTGGAGAGCCTTGGGATTGAGGTGATCGTGCTCGGAGTACAGATGCAGATGTGGGGCATGCAGATTCAGTCAGACTTGGTGGAGAGGATCAAGTCGATACAGTTTGTGGACGTTGCTCTGCGGTGTCTCCGAGAGCAGGTTCAAGCATGATTGCTGGAGGGCGAGTTTTCTCTTACAGAGGATGGTGCCTTGAGGCACGGTTCCAGGTTATGTGTGCCCAGCGGAGATCTCAGGGAGCAGGTTATGCAGGAGGCCCACAAAACTTAGTACTCTATACACCCGGGTGCCAACAAGATGTATCGAGATCTGAGGGAGCATGTTTGGTGGTCCGGGATGAAGCGGGAGGTGGCTCGCTTCGTGGCTAGGTGCTTGGTCTATCAGTAGGTCAAGGCAGAGAGGCAGAGGCCCGGTGGATTATTGCAGCCGCTGCCCATTCCCGAGTTGAAATGGGAGCATATCACTATGGACTTCGTATCAGGATTGTCGCGTACACCAGGAGAAAAAGACGCGATTTGGGTCATCGTTGACAGGTTGACCAAATCGGCCCACTTCTTGCCATTCAAGGTGGGTACGTCTACAGAGAGGCTGGCAGAGATGTATATGCGACAGATAGCCAGGATTCATGTGGTTCCGGACAGCATCGTCTCAGATCGGGATAGTTGCTTTACTTCCCATTTCTGGAGGAGTCTGCAGACCAGCTTGGGCACTCAGCTCAAGTTTAGTACTGCATACCACCCCCAAACGGACGGACAGTCAGAGCGGACTATTCAGACACTTGAGGATATGCTACGGACGTGCGTCCTGGACTTTGGAGGTTTCTGGAAGGATCATCTTTATTTGATGGAGTTTACTTACAACAACAGTTTTCAGGCCAGCATTGAGATGTCACCTTTCGAGGCTCTGTACGGACGTAGGTGTCGTACACCCTTATCTTGGGATGATGTTAGTGAGCGAGCTTTACTGGGGCCAGAGATGGTTGTTGACGCAGCCGAGAAGGTGAAGCTCATCAGGGACAGACTTCGCACGGCGCTGGAAAGACATCGGCACTGGGCCGATAGCCACCGGAGGCCGTTGGAGTTTGAGGTACAGATTAGAGTAGGATTAGATTTAGGTTGTTTGTTTGTAATTTTTTTATCATGTTTGTTTATCATAATTAATTGAGACCTTGCTTGTGATTAGGTCGAAGACCAGGTTTTCTTGAGGATATCTCCGACTCGTGGTACGATATGTTTTGGTGGAGGCGGGAAGCTTAGCCCGCGCTTTATCGGCCCTTTCGTTATCAGCGGAAGAGTCGATGACGTGGCATACAGGCTAGACTTGTCGCCTGTACTAGTGGGGGTCCACAACGTATCCATGTATCACATTTGAGATGGTACGTGGCTGACCCTAGCCATGTGCTCGATCATTCAGAGATTGAGGTTGGGCCTTCTCTTAGCTATCCAGAGCAGCCAGTGGAGATTCTGGATCGACGGGAGAAGGTTCTGAGGAACCAGGTGATACCCTTGGTACGCGTCGCATGGAGGCATCATTCTCCAGGAGAGTCTACCTGGGAGCGGGAGGATGAGATGCGCGAGCGTTACCCATATCTTTTTGGACCGTGAGGTATACTTTCTATCCTTCTCATCAGTTGCATTTCGCCTTTCAATTTCGAGGACAAAATTCTTTTAAAGATGATAGATTTGTCACTACCATATTTCTAGTTTGAGGGTATTTTTGTCATTTTTGGGGTTATTTGAATTTATTTGAATTTATAGGAATTTTTAGAATTTATTTTGGAATTGTTTGAATGAAGGTTGACTAGGTTGACTTTGACTAGCTTTGACTTTGTGACCTAACCCTAGTTAAGTTTAGACTTGGTTAGATTGAGACCCTAGGTTAAGTTAAGTTAACCATACTCTAGCTATTAGAATCAATTAGGAATATAGAGTTAGAATAGAAGACATTAGACACAAGTCATGACTTGTGATTGAACATTGATTAATGACTAGCCAATCCATTAGCCATGTGAACCTAGCCCTAACCCAATCCCTACTTGGCCGGCCACATAAACCTAGACCTAGGGATTCCCCTCTTATAAATATCCTCCTAGAAATTAGGGCTAGCCTCTAAGGAAGAACAAGCTTTAGAAAGAGGTAATTTCTCAGCTTCAAAAATCCCTAGAAATTCTATTTTAGCTCTATTTTCCCTCAAACAAATTGCAATAGGTTTTAAATGAAGTGTTCTTGCTGTTGTTACATGTTATTCTCAGATTCAAACCAATTTGGAGAAGTTTGACCATCAAGAGGAACACCTCTCTTTAGAGCTTTTTGGGGATTTTGATACATAGAGGTAACTTCCATTCTACACCATAAAATTCTGATCTTCTTGTATATTTGGAAAGCCCTAGGTCTACCCTAACTGCAGGTATGCCTAGACCTAGGTTTTGTGTCTGTTTCGTGTCCTAAATGGACACGTATCAGTCCCATTCTCTAGGTGTTTGATGAAATGCCCTAATAGGCATTTCGATTTAATTTTTAGAAACTAAATGAATAGGAATTTGTATTTTGATGTTGCTTATCAATTTCTTTTGGTCTGGGAGTGTTACTGTGTCATGTCGTGTCGGATTCGACACGTGCACACGCGGGTGCACGCGCGCGTGCAGGCTGTGCACGCTGTCCTGCTGTTCGGGAGCTACACCGGACACCACACACAATGAGGACACACGAGGTTCGACACACCCCATGGGGCAGTGACTGATACGCCACGTGTCAAGTTTCAGGGGCCCATGTGACGTGTCGAGGGAGTAATCCTCATCGCACGGGTTGGGACTGACAGTTTCAGTCGGGTTTAAGTGACACTGATACGGCTTTCGTATCGGACATTGACACGACTTGGGCACGAGTTGCCTAGCCTAATGTGTAGACCTATAGGTGGGCTACCTAGGTTAGTGACTTTGAGACACGTTGTGTCCTGTATCGTGTGCACGACACGCGTGCACACGTGCACGATGAGTTTCCTGTTGCACTGTGTCCTGGGTTTGATTGGGTTTTTACATCAGTTTGGACACATTGTGTCCACTTGGGTGGACACCAATATATTGTTTGACACGTACACAATGTGTATATTCATTACCAACCTTTTAATTTGCATTTTAATGTGTTTTCAATAGGTATTTGGCATTACCCAATTTCTGAAAATAGTGTATATATTCCTTGTATTCCCAGATTTCAAAACATGAACTTTGTCATCTAATTAAACCATCTAATACTGTTAATGTTTGGTTTAGAGTCCCTAATATTATTCTCCTATACATAAACTAACTGTATGTTAATTTTGGGCATGTATGGTTTGGTTTTGAAATCAAATGGGATTGATGAACTGTGGGGGACTGAAAACTGTTTAAGTTTTCATTGACTGAACGCATTGATTTCCTTTTCTTTCAGTCTAAATCCTGAATGTTATAATACATGAACTAATTTCCCTTCTTTCTATTTCATGTACAGTCCAGTAGGGGCTGCCCTCATTCACTCTCTTCTCTCTCACTCATCACTCACTTGACAGTTCACACACCCTCACACAGATTACACACACACACATCTCCATACTATTTCACTCTCTCACTCATAGTTTACACACACACATCTCCACACTATTTCACTCTCTCACTCACAGTTTACACACACAAACACACAGTAGCTCCACTCTCTACCCACACACATGCTCTCTCTCTATATATCTATGTATGTATATTCTATATATATGTAATATGTATATATATGTAAATAATGTATTATGAATATATATATATATATATTATACATGAATATCTATCTATATATGTAAATCATATTTGTAATATAAGGTATATGCTAGCCTTGAATTCTTATAATGTGTATATAGTATTTGAGCCTAGGTATATATAATATATATACATGTGAAGTTGGCTTGGATAGTTTTGTAGTGTTGTGTACTAGCTAGAGTAGGTTTAGTGACCTAGTATAGGCTAATGTAGACTAGTATAGGCTAGTTTGACCTAATTTAGACCATAGTTGACCTAGTTTGACTTCTAGGGTTGACCAGAGTTGACCAAAAGTTGACTTTGGCTTAGATTGACCTAGATTCATTTAGAATGCATTGAATTGCATCTTGTTATCATTTTAGACTTGTTGTGACTTATGCCGTTCTGATTAGGAGCCAGACACCTCTCCTCAGACAGTACATTTCATCCGAACACTCAGATACCAGGCGAGTACATTCTCTGATCATTTTATATCCTGCTTAGAATTATTTCCTGTATTAAATTACTTTACTTGTTACTGTCACGTTGGTCACACGGATTGGTACTATATGGATCCCTTTCTTGAGATGTTATCCTTAGGGAGCATCGGGTACTACATGTTCTGTGCGTTTTACTTACATGGCGTATCACTATGCTTCATTGGTTCATTGATCACTTGTGACATATACTCTTATGATCACAGAGTCTCCTTGAATCCTTTTCCCATTTACTGGGTATCCTAGAATCTCCTAGAATCCCTATTTATGGGACATCCATGTATCACCCTTCGGGGGCCTTGCATGGAATCATAACATAACCTGGTTGGATCCTTGTGTATTGATTAGGGGTATAGGGGAGTAGAAGTAGACATGTGAATAATATCCAAGTAGTATCTCATCAGAATCTTTCCTTAGTGTCTCATCAGAATCTCCTATGCCATTTACATGTCTATATTGTACTCTGACTCACTAGCCACTGTTAGTCTCTATTTATAGTAGATATTTTTATTACAGCTCTCTCTCTGTTTACATACTGTATTTTCTTCAGTACATGTATCTTACTTTACTGAATGATTATATTTTCTAACCTGCTATGAACTGTTGAGATGTATTATGCTCGCTCCTGTCCTGACTGGACCTGTTGAAAATATTACAGAGGACGAGGAGGAGGCCTGTGTGGATACCTTCTACGGGGCAGCCCTAGGTGACACTTGCGAGCTGGACTCTCAGGAGGACCCAGCTCTAGCTGAGGACATTACCCCCATTGCCTAGACTAGCTTAGGTAGGCCTTATCTTATTTTATGTTGTCTTGAGACTGTTTAGCTAGATTTTACTTCTGTTCAGAGATTTTGAGTTGTATATATTCTTTCATATTCAGTAGCTGAGTTTTGTACTCGGGGTATTTACTGGAATATTATCTTAGACTATTTATCAGCTGTATTTCCTTGAGTTCTATATCATATCTTGCTATCTCTTTCTTAGTTGTGATTGAGTTTATTTACTGCTATGTCACCCCCATTCGGGGAGTATAAACTGTTTAGAGTTATATTGTTAGATGTTGTGACCTAGGACAGCGTTCTACCGCCGACACTGCGGCATAGGCTGGACGTACCCACGTCTCGTGCCCTTACTCTAGGGTACGGGTCGTGACACTAAGTTCGATATAGAGGCCCGGATGGCGGACTATGAGACGACGGATACTGAGGACAGTGATGATCCTGGGTTTCCGATTGGCCACTACTTTCGTCAAGCCAAATATCTGTTATCGGAGAAAGCTGTGTTAGCAGCTTTCTTAATGACCTGGCTTCGTGACTGCGTATTCCCCGGAGGTTCAGGGTCCATTGAGAGAATAATCCGGGTTATGATACTTCCGGCTGTGAAGCTGGCATTCAGACACCATCTTGCGTTGCTACCTGCGATGGTCTGTGCCACTGGACGAGGTCTATGGGACTTTGTCAGGGATGCGGTGACTCCCGATAGCAGGCCCCACTTCGTCCGGACCAAGCTTCTGTATCATTTCCTGATGGGGTGGCTGCTACTGTATTGTCCTTCCCTAATGAATGCTGGGCCAGTGGCAGACTCTGTGGCAGAAGACATCTTTCTTCGTAGATTTCATGATGCAGATTGGGCCGTCACCGGTGTACCTGCTTGTAGAAAGGCTTTAGGCTTTTTACGGAACTATGAGTTCTTTAGAGTATCCCCTCCGTCCGGCAGCGATACTGCGAGAGATATCTTAGTGGATGAATGAGTTCTTGCCACCAATTTCACTACTGGGGCGTTTCACTGGCTTCAGTCTATTAGACCATCGCATCTGGTGCTCCGAAACATGAATCATGCCTATCTGGAGCGTATTTGCCGAGCCGTTTTGTACGACAGTTCGGCTATAGTCAGCACCTTCTGGGAAATGCTAGCCCACATTTGGAGTCGATATGCAGCTTGATTGACGGGGCACGTGCTTGGATGTACTACAATGCCGGGTGCACGGGGACGACCTTTTGCTCTGCCCCTGGATAAGCCTGAGACCCATTTATGCTACGCCGCCGCCAGATTTTATGTTCAGATCAATACTTTTCATCCTCAGTCTGATCGTGAACATAGCTTGATGTTGGGGACTCGGTTTGACCCCCTTCCCATAAAAAAGGTGCCGAAAGGCCGTAAGAAGAAAAGTACATTTCCCACCGTGGAACCTGTCGTAGTACCGCTGCCAGAAGCTATCTTTAGGGATCCAACAGTGTCTCCGATGGAGGACACGAAAGACGATGATTCTTCTCCTCTCAATCCTCCTCGGAAGAGGAAGGCTTCAACTGAATTGGCCCAGGAGCCAACTTTAAAGCGAAAGAAGAAAATTGTTGCCCTGAGGAGAGCCAAGGAAGTGGGTGCTGGCTCGCCTCCCTTAAGGAGGTCCTCCCGGCAAACTGGAAGAGGAGGAACGATGTCACGAGCCGTTATTATCCGGAAGGTAGATCCCTTCCTAGACTCCATAGTCGTTCTGGTCAAGCCTTTAGCAGCTTTCTCACCCTTTCGTTTGTTCTTTGCACAGGACCCCGAAGTTGCAGCTGAGGTAGGTGCCTCCTCCTCTGAGGAGGTGGAGGAGACGACAATGTCCCATGCTCGTCCTCGACTGTTGGATGAGGGCGGGTCTTCTTCGGCCGTAAGACCTGAGCGACGGGGTGAGCAGGGCGAAGGCCCAGACCCTGATGGCGGTCAAAAGATCAGTTTTTCCTATGACATATATGTGGGAGATATGTCTGCAATAAGAACTGCGATGAAAGAGCTGGACGAGAACCAAGTCCAATTGGCTCATCCTCCTGCGGGTACATTACCTTTGTGCCTCTCTTCGGATGAGATCTTTAGACTTCGATTTTGCGTGCTTCTCATGAGGCTGACCACGTCTGTGTGTTCCCTTGTAGACAATGAGAAAGAACCCCTTGTGGGGATAGTCCCCGCCATTAGGAAAGGGACAGAAGTTGTTCCCGCCTCCTACAAATCTGCTACTGTGGAGGGAGCTGTTAATGAGCCGGCATTGGCTTCAGAAAGAGAGGTCGAGCAACCCGCTGAGGGGGCTGTTGCTGAATTTGCTCCTGTTTCGGCTGAGCTTGTGGAAGAAACCAGGCCCGATGCTGCTCGAGACCTTGACATTATTCCCCTTGAACAGTCCGGGCCTGCTCTTGGTTTTCCTGAAACCAAGGTTGACGGCGCAGCCCAAGTTGGAGTTGAGCAAGCCGAAGGTACAAAATTATAACCTTTTTGCACTTCCCTTCGTCTTTTTCTGGTTACTGATGTATTTTATTTTCTCTGTCAAGTTCGGCTTCTTGTCAGGCGTTCCTTCCAGAAGTGGAAGAAACTTTTCAAGCCTCTTCTCCGACGACCTCCACCGAGGATGAAGAAATGGCCCAGGAATTTATCAAAGCTTTCTACTCCATACTGAAAGTGAAGCTTCCTGGGGTCCTGAATCGGAATACCGCCTTCGGCCCTCTAAAGGCTGTTGCAGAGTGCCAAGTGGTGGCCATCGAGAGCATAGCTGGCTATGAAAAGCGGGCCAACACCCTGAGGAAGGTCCTGAATGACCTGGAGGGTCAGGTGGCCAGGTTCCGAGACATCAAACAGCAGAGTCCGACGTCAATGTTTCGTGCAAAGGACAACGCTTTGTTGATGGCTCTTGCAGAGAAGAAGGCCACCTTTCAGGCAAGGAAGGACACCCTCGTTCAAGAGATCGGCGAGTTGGCTGACCAGTACGGCCAGTTCAATATTACAAGTGAGGCCCGTGCTTCTTCGAATAACAGGTTGGCTACACAAATAACTGAGAAGCACAATCACATTACGCAGATCAGGAACGAGATTGCTCAGCTGGAAGCCGACTTGAGGGCGGCGACATCTGAACAAGAGGATTATTTTCCCAGGCTTCCATGACTGCCACCACTTCTACCCGTTTAGAAGAACAGTTGGCGAAGTTGGAGGGGGAACATCAGAGTCTGATCCTATTTGAAGATGAATTCGCTCGTCAGAAAGAGGCACGGCGTCGAGTTGCTGTGAAGTCTGAGGCCGAGATTGCAGCTCTAAGGGACAGCATCAATCGCCTGTGTATCCCGTAGATTTTGTAACCTCTTTTTTTTTCTTTTTTTGGCCGTCACGGCTCTTGTACCTTTTTTCGTCTTTTGATAGACGTTTAAGTACAAAAATAAAGAATTTTTTCGGAAATAAATATGGTTTTGTGAAATATCTATGCTAGAGGTGATGTGGACGTAGCGAGGATATTTCTGGTGGGTATTCCGCTGAAGAATTTTTGATGTAGACCTATTATTCGTTTTATATTTGAATGATTCGAATATAGATAATAAGTTGAACGAAGCTGCTAGTAGAGGTAATATGGACGTAATAGCAGAGGATGTTCTATATCTGACCAGAGGTAATATGGACGTGAAAAGAAATATAGCATTAGGGAGAAGTAGATAATTCAGAGGTAATAGGGACGTGATTATCCTTGATGAATGCTTTGCACAGGGGTTATGTGGACATGGCAAAACAAAATCATTTCACTCGGGAAATAATTATCGAAAAATAATTCAGAGGTAATATGGACATGACTTGTTTTCGTCAAACCGAGTTTGGACGGAGTCAAAAACGAAAATGATTCCACTGGGGAAATATTTAAAGGACCTATTATCCAGGGCGTGTTCAAGACTCTTGAAATACGGATAATAATTAGATAGTTTTTTTTGAATCATATAAACATCGCACTGTACATTTACATGACTGAACATATGTGAACATTATGTAAAAGAGGTTAGACATAGTATTTCTTCAGGAACTTGCCATTGATAGACATCATGAGCAAGTCACCATCGGGCTTGGTTAGTCGGTACGTACCATTAGAATACACTGATTCTATAACGAAAGGACCTTCCCATTTAAGCTAGAATTTTTCTTTTGTTTTGTGCGTCATGACTACTGGTCTTCTCACTGCTAAGACCAGATCGTCGACTTGGAAGATTCTTTCCTTCACCTTTCTGTTGAAAGCTCTGGAAAGGCGTGCTTGGTATAGCTCAAAGTGTTGTTGAGCTAACAAGCATTTTTCGTCTAGCGCTTTGAGCTCCTGGAGTCGTAGATGATAGCTTTCTTCAGTAGTCAGCTCGCTAGTTAGAGCTACTCGAAGAGAAGGAATCTGGATTTCTAGGGGAAGAACCTTCGCTCCGATAAACCAGAGAGAATGGCGTACTTCCTGTTGGAGTCTGGACCGTTCTACGATAGGCCTATAGACATTCACCGAGCTTCTCGTTCCAATCGCGCTTGTTTGAAGACATGAACTTCTTGAGAAGTTTTATGATAGTTTTGTTGAAGGCTTCTGCTAGCCCGTTAGTCACTGGATTGTAGGCAGTAGAGGCTATGTTCTGGATTCGATTCTTATCGTAAAATCGATATAATGTATGGCTTGCGAACTGTGGACCATTATCATGGATGATCCTGCGAGGTAGACCGAAGCGGTAGATGACGTGATATTTAATGAAACTAACTACGTTCGATGCCTTCACTTCGGTGAGCGGTATAGCTTCCGCCCATTTGGAGAAGTAATCGGTTATGGCTAGGATGAACCGATATCCTTTGGAGAATGGCGGGCTGATTGGTCCTATGACGTCCATGCCCCAGGCTTCAAATGTCCAAGATGCTACCGTCGGATGTAGAAACTCCGAAGGTTGATGAATGAAATCGGCATGGAACTGACAAACTCTACACTTCATTACATATTCAACAACATCTGCTATCATTGAGGGCCAGTAATAACCCATTCTTTTGAGACAATCTTATAATTTGGGGTCTGGTTGATGTGCACCACAAACTCCATCGTGCACCTCCCGGAGTGCATATTTGGCTTCTGTGTCTGATAAGCATCGTAACAGTAGCCCGTCGTAAGAGAGTCGGTACAACATCTTGGTAGCTGTATCATAGTAAAATCTGAGGGATCGCCTTTGGATGGATACTGCTTCCTTCGGGTCCTCGGGGAGGATTCCATAGACAGCGTAGTCTATGAAGGGAAATCTCTAATCTTTGACATCGATGTTTGTTTTTGTTGTATAACTGTGATGAATATGTAAGGCATCTTTCATACAGAATACTTTTCGACCAGACACTGTAATCGACTGTTGAGTATTGGTTGGAACAGTCAAGGAAGCAGTGAGACTGGCTAGAGCAT
Source organism: Iris pallida (assembly GCA_029216955.1). Classification (NCBI taxonomy): domain Eukaryota; kingdom Viridiplantae; phylum Streptophyta; class Magnoliopsida; order Asparagales; family Iridaceae; genus Iris; species Iris pallida. The sequence continues at coordinate 73,166 of JANAVB010035318.1, forward strand.
CTTCTTCTTTATTCTGTAGTCGAGGCACGTGTTCGATAGAGAATCCAATAAAAGTAGACGCTATCTCGATTGTTGCTCTTTGGTAAGGGATAAGATCTTCATGACGAACTTCATAATCCCTTCGGACCTGACTAACTATTAGCTTGGAATCGCCGTAAGCTTCCAGATAGTCAACTCCCAGTTGCTTCGCCAGTTGTAGGCCGATTAATATAGCATTTTATTTGGCCACATTGTTGGTGCATGGTTCCACGAGAGAATATGCACGATGTATAACCAGATGATCAGGTGACACGACCATGACACCTACTCCTGCTACGATATTTCCTTTGGGCCCTGTTCTTGATGCGCCGTCAAAGAACATTCACCAAATAGGGATTTCTTCAGTTGCAGTGTTAGACTCTACCACTTCATCGGAGATTTTGTTGTAGAGTTTGGAAGATTCTGGCACCGGATGAGCTGCTAGGAAATCAGCTAATGCTTGGCCTTTTACTGCCTTCTGAGGGACAAAAATAATATCGTATGGAGTCAGCAGCATTGCCCATGTAGCTAAACGGGAATTAAGAGAACCCGGTTTAGTCATGAGTATTCTGATAGGGTTGACTTTAAATATGATATGGATAGTCTGCCCAGACACGTAGTGGTTTGTCTTTTGGATGGCAAATACTAGTGCAAGGCATTCCTTCTCCACAGGTGTGAATCTGTGCTCAGCACCCACCATTGTACGGCTGAGGTAGTAGATTGCCTATTCATGGCCGCCTTCATTCTTCTGAGCTAATAGGGCGCCAAGAGAATGGTCCATAGCACGGACATATAGTAAAAAGGGCTTCTCCATTATTGGAGCTACCAATACTTGAGGGCTTGTAAGATACGCCTTGATGTCGTCGAATGCATGTTGACATTGTTCAGTCCAGACGAAAGATACGCCTTTCTTCATGAGCTGGATGAATGGTTGACACCTTCCAGAGAGGTTTGAAACGAATCGTCTGATGTAGGCTAGCCTTCCTTGTAGTCCGCGTAGCTCTTTGAGGTTTCTTGGAGGATGCATGTCGAGGATGGCCTTTACTTTCTCCGGGTCCAGATGTATACCCATTAAAGTGATGACGAAACCAAGAAACTTGTCGCTGGAGACTCCCAAAAAAGACTTGGTTGGATTCATCTTGAGTTGTTGTGCACGTATTAGTTCGAACATCGTTCTCAAGTCTTGGAGGTGGTTGCCCTTGAGACGACTTTTGACTGCGATATCGTCTACGTAGCACTCCACAGTTTTGTGCAAGTGATCACAAAAAATTGTGTTCATAGCTCGCTGGTATGTCGCCCCTGCATTATTCGATCCGAAGGGCATCACCGTATAGCAGTATACCCCCAACGGTGTTCGAAAAGATATGTGCTTCTCGTCGTCGGAAAACATCTTGGGCTGGTTGTAGCTTGAGAACCCATCCATGAAGGACATCTGCTCGAAGCCGCAAGTATTGTGGATCATTACGTCAGTGATCGGTAGAAGGAACTCGTCTTTCGGACATGCAGAGTTCAAATCACGGTAGTCGATACAGACTCAAACTCTACCATTTTTTTTATGACTGGGACAATATTGGCAGCCCAGTTTGGGTGTTATTCCTCGCGAATGAATCCACTGGCAATGAGCTTCTTGACTTTATTCTCGATGGCTTCCATGACGTCTGGTCGGAATCGTCGTTGTTGCTGTTTCACTGGCTTAGCTTTAGACGAAATGTTCAGGCGGTGCATGGCGACTTTAGGGTCCAAGCCTGGCATGTCTTCATAGCTCCATGCGAAGACGTCGATGTATTCTCTTATAAGCTGTATAAGAGATTAGCGTTCTTCGTCAGATAGACTTTTTTTGATGAAGATTGGTTCGAAAGATGCTTCATCTCCTAAATTGACTTGGATGACTTCGTCTTCGGTAGGTGGTTCACGTTGTTCGAAGCGAAGCTCCCACCTAGTATCCATCTTTTGAGCCCATTGTTCAAGTGCGATTGATTGGTCATCGTCTGTAATTTGGTCCACAAAAACCATGTTGACGGACATAGTTGCCTTGAATATGTCGCCAATACTGGAGTCTGAGTCCCAGAGGGAGGAGTCAGAAGAATGAGACCAACGATCTGCTTCATCATCTGATCTTTCAGGAGTTGTTGGAGAAATGACATAGCCTAAACCAACACCGCTTCTTTGATAGTAGTTCTCAGGTTTGCCGAAAGGAGCAAAGTGTCGTATTGGCAATCGTCGTCCCCGGCCGTAATTTAGCCCTTTGTCGCTTTTGATGTCATACCCTATGTTCTGGATGATATTCTTAGCCTGCCAAATATACCAAAAAAGTTACATTTTCCCAGAGTCATAGTCAGCTTCTGTGTTGTGCTTTAGAGAAGTAGAGTCTGGAACGAACTTTCTCTCGCCAATTATACGACCGAAGATGATTATTTTCCCGCAGGTGAGACGTTGTGACCGGCATGCAGAGGTGTGGTCCTATGCCGTTCTCTAGAGCGTATATCGTATCTATGTCATGGTTTACAGATTGATAGACATCGGAGTAATTCAAAGATAAACTTTACTAAAGAAATACGCAAGTTCTTCTTCAGGGATAACATCATCTGCTGAAGGTACATTATTATGAGTATTGATATACTCATTGAGAGGATCATCATCTGGAAGAGGAGCTACAGTCTTGGCCGAGTTCACCACATAGGGTAATTCTTCAGGTTTGGAAGGACGAGCATCAGTAGGTTCCTTCTGGGGTGTCTTGCTGAGAGTGATGGTCAATGGTTTGACCTTGTCGGGGTTCTTCTTTTTCACCCAGATTGTGAGAGGCTTCGGAGTACTTTTTGAAGTAGTACGTCCTTTGACTCGGACAATCAGGAGACCATCATTGGAGGATGGACTTGCTTCACCTTCATTGTCAGCTTCGTTATCGTCATACTTGGGGGGCTGAGATTGGTAAAGTACGAAATCCCCAAAGTAAGTTTCGATGCCCTTGAAAGGTTCGATATTTGCAAACTCCGTCTTCACAACACCGTCGCTGTTGACGTACGAGAAGCACTGGTGAAGAGTGGAAGGAACGATCATGTTCTCGTGTATCCATGGACGTCCCAACAAGACATTGTATGATACGTTGGCATCGATCATATAGCAGGAAACCTCCGTTCAGAGATCACCGATCTGGCATTTGAGACGGATCTTGCCCAGCGGATGGCTTCGACCAACATTGAAAGCCATGATGGTTGTGTTGGTTGCAGATAGCTTGTATAGAGGGATTCCCAGAATTTGAAGCAAACTTCTAGAAAGGATGCGATCCACCTTGATCGCCCCGATATACACTGTATAGTACAGGGGTCTATCATGACGATTATTTTTTAGTAGTATGTCCTCCTGTGAAAAGGTGATGTTGGGCACCACTTCCATAGTACTGTGGCAGTGGGGACAGGAGACAAGGTTTTCAGCAGGGGCTTTGGCTTCAGTGAGATAAGAGTCGGTGTGTAGTAAAGCTTCGCTTAAGGCCTTACGCGTTTCTTTGGAGAGTAGCAGCAGATCGAACAGAGACAACCTGGCAGGTGTATTGGCTAGCTGTGCCAGTATGTAAAAGTTGTAGGGCCGATCCATGTCTTCGGGAGTTGGCGCCTTTAGAGACTTGTCAAACCTCATCTTTTTCTGCTTGGCTTTGTCCGAAGTTGAAGGCTTAGACGGACCAGCTTCTGAGCTTGCGGGGGCAGCAGGAGGTTGAGAGGGTACTGCTTCTTCTTGTGCACGGCCGTATGTCTGAAGATAAGTCTTCCCCGATCGCGTCTCGCCAGATAGAACCTCGTAGATGGAAGAGGATACCATATGGCATGATTTGTATTTCTTGTCCCTTTTTGCTTTGGGAAGTACCACCCCCTGCGTCACTTCTTGTACAAGGTCCGGATGGACCCACATGATCTCACTACGTTCAGTCGTGAGTGGAATCAAGGTTGAGTTGTGAGCTGGCGGTAAGTTGACGACTTCCATTATTGCTTTGGGAATCGGGACCACGCCGTCCGGGACTTCTGTAGAAGGAAAGTCACCAAACTGAAGAGAGATCATGTTAGAAGATATGACCTTTTCTTCAGCTTCGAGATTGATCACTTGGCTGTCAATAAGTTGTTCTATCTTTTTCTTCAGGACGATGCAGTTCTTGGTGGAGTGATGCACGTACTGATGATAGAGACAGTACTTAGGATCGTTGAGCTGGCTTGCCTCTGCAGGACGTTGTGGTGGAGGCAATGTCAGCTTATTACCCTTCGTCAGTGTGTGGAAGATGGTAATGACATCGTCTTCATCCAAGGAGAAGGTCTCCTTAGGCTTGTCGGAGGTGCCATGAGGATTGGAAGCTCCCTTGGATGTGTCGACCTTCAGGACTTCTTTTCCTTTACCCCCACGGACAGGGATAGTTTGAGGATGCTTTCCCTTGTCTTCGGATTTGGGTATTTTCAACCCCAGTAGCTCCAAGTTAGGAACGTCATTTTCAGCAGCATCAGCGGCCCCAATGAATGCGGGCCATATATCATACTTATGTATTCCCAGACAAAACTTTACTGTGGAAAGGAAGTTATATCGACAGGTATCCATAAGTTCTGAGTCTGGTATGCCGAAGGGCATCTTCAGTGCTAGCCGCCTGAAGTGTTCGATGAAGGCGATGACAGACTCAGTCGACCTTTGCTTGGTCTCTATGAGAGTGGACATACTAACATGCATGCCACTTTCGTAAAACCTGTTAAGGAACAACCTCTCAAAGTCTTTGAATGAATTGATACATCCGTCGGGCAAACTGTAGAACCATTCGAAGGCTACCCCCTGCAAGGTGCTAATAAATAGCTTCGACAAGAACGGATCACCTCTGGGCAAGTGTAGAGTCTGCGTGTTGAAGTACGTCATGTGTTGACGAGGAGAAGTCAACCCGTCAAATGAATTCAGCGTCAGCGGCTTGTAGTTAGGAGGGCAAGTAGCATTCTTCCACTCAGGAGGATAAGGTTGAGATATCCCCATCTTCTGCAGCTCGTCTTTGTTTGAGGTGGTGTCGAGACGAGCGACCAGGGAATCAATTGTATCCAGTTGATTGAGCAGGTATTGGGAAACGGCTGCTGAACAGTTGTCAGGCGTTGTTGGCGAAGGACCACCCCCAGCATTTGTAAGATTTGGAGAAAGCACAACGGAATGGTACTCCTTTTGTAGGGAAGCAGGGTTGTTGTTATGTGCCGGACTAGCGTAAGCCGAGACATTTTGTTGAGGTGGAGGAACAGCCCCAGCAGCTTGAATCACCATGATACTGGTAAGCATATCGGTGATCTTGGCGAATGATGTTTCAAGACTGTAAAACCAGTTTCTGTAATGTTATTTAATATTATTATTATAATATTATTACTATTATTATTAGTATTATTAATGAGTTTTAAACAAATTAATTTCAAAAATAATAAAGTTGGATTTTTGATTGCTGGCCTGACCCGTGCCCGGACCAGATCCCCGAAACCCAGACCCGACCTGAACCCCCTCTCTTCTTTTTGAATTCTGATTTTCTTTTATTAAAAAAATGTTTAAAACTATTGAGCTGGTCCACGTTGGACCAGCACCCTTTTTCCCACGAACTGCACTCCCCACTCCTTAATTCCCTCTCCTCAACTCATTCTTTCCCACTCCTTCTTCCTACATCTCCTCAACCACTCCAACATTTCTTCTATTTAAACAAGGACCACCAAACCCACCCCTCTCCATCTTATTTTTCCCATTCTCTCTCACTCCCTCAAACTCACCAGCACCCAACAAATTCCGTTCTCCCAAACCCTCTCGGCCACCCGCGCCCGACGTCGACGGCCCCGACCCCTCGCGCCCCTTCCGCGTCCCCGACGCTCCACCGCCGCTGTCCCTGTCGGCCCCGACCCCCTGCCGAGCTCCGGCCATTTCCCGGCCGCCCGCGCCCCCGTGCGCGTCTCCCAGCGCGGCCCCGGCTCCCCACACGCATTTTCCAGCGAGGCCCCGGCTCCCCGGCGCCATTTCCCGGCCGCCGCGACCTCCCGGCCGCCCCCAGCGGCGCCGACCCGTGCTCCACCCCGGTTCCCGGCCGCGCCCTAGCCTCCCGTGCCCCATGCGCTGTTCTCCTCGGCTGCGTGCCCTAGCGTCGCCACCCCGAGCCCGTACTCTGCTGTTCTGGACAGCCCCTGTCCAGCGCTGTCCGCGGGATTTCGAGTTAGTTATGTGGATTCGCGCATCCCGAGTCCGAGGCAACCCTTCGAATTTCGTTATTTTGGGTAATTCCTGGTTAATCACAGTAGTTCGTCCCTCCCGTGTCAATAATGAGTTTGGTCCACGAATCTCCTTCGGGAATTCGGTTTTTGGGTTACGTTTATTTTCGAGATTTTTCGAGAGACCTTCGGGAAAGCCTCTGTTAGTTGGTTTTGATTTTTCTGGAACTTTCGGAATTGAATTTTCGGATAATTTGGTTTTCGGATTTGTGCTGTGATTGTTTCCTGGGTTGATTTTGGATCTTCGAATTCGTTTCGGATTTTTGGAATACTTCCGAAAACGTTTCTGTGAATATTTTTTTTATATAAAATTGGTTATGGAATTTAATTCATGGGTTTCCCTGGTTTGGGATATTTACAGGAAAATATTGGCACACTTTTCCAATTTTTGGGTTGACCAAAAATAGAAGAAATGTTGCCGAATTTTCCATAAAATTTAATTATATTTTTAAAATAATTTTAAAATGGTTTTTCGGAAAATATTAGTATTTTGGATTTTTGGGCGACGACTGTATGGGTCAATGGGCCCTAGCTAAGTGCAAACGAAACCGGTTTTGCCCGGACGTTGAGGCATTAGCCTATATGATGATTGGACCATATCTGAGACTCATTAATAATTTAATTTATTTTTATTATTATTTAGTTTATTCATAATTAAATCGTAGGAAGGTTTTGGAAGTAACAACTGTTTCGTCTTATTTCAATTTATGTAAATAAATTGTAATGGGCATAAGCCCAGTTGGTCTTTTGGCTCTGTGACCTGTAATTTAGTAGCGTAGGTTTTCTGTTATTTTTTCTGGTTTTGCGAGTTATTTTAGCGTACGCGTAAATCAAATAGATAATTATTTTGATATAGAAAATTAATAAAGTTTCTCACATTAAAATTTACAAGTTTTAATATTTAACAACGATCATGTTTTTCTCATTAAAATAAGAAATTTAGTTTTATATGTATAATTACGAAAATACAAAGTTTTAATCAAATTAAATTGGAAACTACGAGTTTTTCCAAAATATAAGTTAAAATGATATTTCCCTCGTTATTAATTACAACGCATCGATAATCGCATTTTGTTCGTGTTTAATAATAAAGATTAAAATTGATTAGGACACAATTAGAGATTTCAACTAGCATAGTTAGCTTGGCAACCCCAGATTCTGAGTCAACTTCTCGAATGTAGAATTTCGAGGACGAGTCTAAATCCCATCTCGAAGTCTTCATCCCTTCAAGTCCAGTCCATTTGAGGCAAGTACATTTTGTGTTAGTTTACAGTTATTTAATAATCGCTTTACTGCAAGTTTAAACCACGATACAACACGGAACTCTCCCTGAGAGCACTGACTGTAACTACTGTAACTGTTTGGGGACTTGGGGAGTAGTGTAAAGAGTTTGACCACATCCCAAAATAACTTAGAACTGTGCTAGCTTACCCCTCATACACATGGGAATAAGCCGTATCTTCACTGTAACAAACCCAAGCCGGTCATATTTATTGCCTATTCAAATCACACTATTTTACTGTTAGAAAACTGTTCATTTCTAAATTGTTTAAAAGTGCATGATTCTATTATTATTTCAACTGTCAAATTAGCATAAATTGTACTTTGCTCCCTCCTGACTGGAGATAACATTTTTAGGGGATATTGAGGATGCTGAGCTGTTATACAACAGCTATTACGACCCGGTTCTGTACCCCGTGGTGCTGCCAGAGTCCCCTTTGGAGGACGCAGGACCTGAGGCCGACGAGCCGAACGCCTAGCTAGATTTTCTGTTTCTAGATTTGTTGTTTTAGAATTTTGTAATTTGATTTCAGCTTTTAATTCAGTTCTTTCACTTTCCTGTTGTATCTATTTAAAAGTTTAATAAAGTTTTAAATTCCTGAATATTGAGTTGTGATAAATATAGATGTTGTTGTGGTTACCTGCTAATGGAACAGCTTACTGCCGCCGTCTCAACAACGGTACAGGCTGGGCATGATCCGGTTCGACCCAATTATTTGGGATCGGGTCGTGACATATTTTTAGTGGTGGCCCATGCAGGTCCAACAACAACTTAGGAAAACATACCTAGAAATAATTAGAACACTAGAACATTGATTTATCACAATATAGGTCCGAATTATATATAAATAAATATTTTTGTTTGATTATAGACTGGTAGGCTACCTTGCTTATGTGTGCATCCTAAACCTTCCAGGGAATGGCCATTGACAAGACCAATCCTGCTGGCGATGAGGTGTCATTTCCGGATCATACCCCATCTCCTCAACCAAGTCCAGGGTTTATTCCCTCGCAGCTGATTGACCGTCCCCATAATGCATCCAGTGAAGTTTTTACTACACTGGCAATTTCTACCTCTTCTCAAACTGAGTTGTATTTCCTTGGTGAAGTACCCATTCATGTTGCTCTACCAGTACCAGCAAACACCTCCCAAATGGTTGCCCTATTTCAAGAAATCCTGGAGTCCCAGAAGGCTCAAGCTGAAGCCCAGCAGGAACAGATGGATATCACGAGAGAAGTCATAAAGAACGTCAATGATGTAGCCTTAGCTATCTTAAACCAAGTTGGAGCAGAACCTCGTCCTAGGAGGGATACCCCTGAATCTAGAAGATATTTGGGCCCTATCAATTACTCTACTATCCGGCAGTCATATCGTAAGAAGCTATTGGTTTGTGACTACTGTAAAAGGCCTGGTCACCAAGCCAATATTTGTCGCAAGAGATTGGGGAAATGTTTGGCATGTGGATCTGCTGAACATCGAGTAAAAGACTGCCCCTTATCTTTCCATCAAACCAGAGCACATATCCCAGCAACACCTGTTAGGCCACAACCTAGGGACTCTCTTCCTATCCAGCAGACCTTGCCTCCTACAATAAGACATGATGCAGACTCGAGGTTTATAGAAGATAAAGCAGCTGGAGACTGCTCATGCAAGAGCCAGAACCATGAAGAATAGTACCTAGGACTACTGAATAGCATTATCTATTATTATAAGAAGTTGTAACAGGATGTCCTTAGATCAATCATGAGAGTTTTTGCTGTAATTCTCCACATGAATAAACTTCTTAGTTACACCTTTATGGTAGATGTTTTCCCTGATAGTCTTTCCGGATTACCCCCAAATCTAGACATAGAGTTCACTATTGACCTAGTCCCCAGCTCTCCCATATTTCTAAGGGATGCTACAGAGTCAACCTGAAGGAGGCCAAGGAGATGAAGGACCAGATCAATGAATTGAAGGCTCTGGGATTCATTCGAAACGGAGCTTCACCCTGGGGAGCACCTGTCTTGTTTGTGCCCAAGAAGGACAGAACAGTACGGATGTGCATCGACTACCGGACGCTGAACAATATCACCATCAAGAACAAGTACCCTTTGTCCCGGATCGATGACCTATTTGATCAATTGAGCGGAGCCAAGGTGTTTTCGAAGATTGATCTTAGATCTGGCTACCACCAGATCAGGGTCAGGAAGGAAGATATTTCTAAGACGGAATTCAACACCAAGTATGGGCAGTTTGAATTCTTGGTCATGCCGTTTAGACTGACGAATGCTCCTACGGTGTTCATGAACCTTATGAACAAGGTTTTCCATGAATACCTAGATCAATTGTCGTTGTCTTCATCGATGACATTCTGATCTATTCAAAGACGGAAGAGGAGCACGAAGAGCACCTCAGGAAAGTTCTAGAAACTTTGAGGAAGGAGAAGCTGTATGGTAAGCTTTCCAAGTGTGAATTCTTTCCAGACAAGGTGGATTTTCTTGGCCATGTTATCACAGGAGAAAAAATTTTGGTGGATCCGAAGAAGATAGCCGCTGTTGAGAAGTGGTCTACCCCAAGCTCAGTTGCTGAAATTAGGAGTTTCTTGGGCTTGGCTGGCTACTACCAGAAGTTCGTGAAGGGTTTTGCCAGAATTGCTGAGCCGATGACGAAGCTCACTCGGAAGAATGAAGAGTTCATCTGGACGAAAGATTGCCAGGCATCATTTAAGGAGCTGAAGAAGAGACTTACCACTGCAACAATCCTTACGCTACCCGCAGGAACTGGTAGTTTCTCAATCTACAGTGATGCCTCGGGTAAAGGACTGGGTTGCGTTCTTCAATAACATGGAAAAGTTATTGCTTATGCATCTAGGCAATTACGGACTCATGAGAAGAACTATCCCACATGATTTGGAGCTTGCAGCGGTGATATTTGCATTGAAGTTATGGAAGCATTACCTTTATGGAGAGAGAATGGAAATATTTACAGACCACAAGTATGATTTCACTTAGAAGGAGCTGAACATGAGGCAAAGAAGATAGCTGGAGCTGATGAAGGATTTTGACATCGATCTACAGTACCACCCGGGTAAGGCTAATGTGGTCGCAGATGCACTTAGTCGATACCCTATGGCGATGTTTTTGACCAAAGAGCGGCACCTGCTAGAGGACATCGAGAAGCTTGGACTGGAGATTATACTGCCTGGAAGGAATGAGCTGGATGCTGATCCATTGTTGATGAAGTTGCAAGTGAGCTCGAGTCTGATGGACAAAAATCAAGGAGACGCAGTTTTAAGACGAGACACTTTGCAAACTTAGAGATCGAGTGCTGGCAGAAACACTTGAAGGATTCTCAATCGCCAGTGACGGAGCGCTGAAGAATGGTACGAGGCTTTGTGTACCAACTGGCGAACTGAGGAACGAGCTGATGCATGAAGCGCACCAGTCGCAGTATTCCATACACCCTGGAGCCAACAAAATATATCGGGATACGCGAACTATAGTGTAGTGGTATGGAATAAAGAAGGACGTGGCCAGGTATGTTGCTAGACGTTTAATTTGTCAACAAAGTGAAGGCTAGCAGACAGAGACCCGCAGGACTTCTACAGCCACTGGACATTCCGGAGTGGAAGTGGGAGCACATCACAATGGACTTCGTGTCAGGACTGCCTCGTTTCTAAGGGGGAAAGGACGCCATTTGGGTTATAGTGGACCGACGGACCAAGTCAGCTCACTTTATCCCCTTTAAAGTTGGTTTATCTACCGAAAAGTTGGCGGCACTATACATGCGACATATCTACCGAATTCATGGAGTACCGGTAAGCAATGTATCTGACCGAGACACTTGTTTTACCTCTCACTTTTGGAAGAGTTTGCATGACAGCTTGGAAACACTACCGAAGTTCAGCACCGCCTATCATCTCCAGACTGACGGGCAATCAGAGAGAACAATACAGACGCTAGAAGACATGCTGAGATCCTGCGTCTTAGAATTTGGAGGGTCTTGGGTAGACCATTTGCACTTGGTAGAATTCTCCTACAATAACAGCTACCAAGCTAGTATCGGTATGACACCGTTCGAGGCACTCTATAGACGTCGTTGCCGCACTCCACTTGCTTGGGACGACGTCGGAGAACGAGTATTGCTTGGACTTGAGATGGTGACCGATGCAGCAGAGAAGGTGAGAATGATCAGAGACAAGCTCAGGATTGCCCAGGACAGACAGAAGCATTGGGCCGATAGCAGCCGACGGCCTTTAGAGTTTGAAGAAGGCGACAGTGTGTTTGTGAATATATCGCCTACCAGAGGAACCATCCGTTTCGGCAGAGCAGGAAAGTTAAGCCCCAGGTATATTGGTCCTTTTGAAGTACTCAGCAGGATTGGAGAAGGGGCTTATCGGGTTGCTCTAACCCCAAGTCTAGAAGGTGTCCACAATGTCTTCTACGTATCACAGCTCAGACGCTACATTCCGGATCCGAGTCATATTTTGGATAATTCAGAGCTGAAGATTGGACTCAACCTTTCAGTGCCAGAGAAACCAGTAGCAAGCGTAGTCAGAGGTGAGAAGAAGATCAGAAAATTTGAGCCATCACATAACTCCTATTTCTTATCTTTTCATTCTAAACTTGACTGATGCTACTAAGTTAGCCTAGTTTTGCAAGCTATTTCTTTATCCAGCTTGATCATGACAGTATTTTATTGGGTGCACCCACTAATATATTGTCTAATCAGGACCGGTGTATGATGGTCTGATCAACCTCGTGTACTTTGGTTCGCTTTTATATTTTTCTGCATAGATGATATCATAAATGAAACATGTCCCTAAACCGTCTCATCCACGACTGCCTGGGAAATTCTTATTGTTGGACCTGAGTTACGGGTGCAGTACTCGTACCAACTTGACCTGAGATAATACCTACCCTACTCTTTAAATTTCGAGGACAAAATTTTCTAAGGAGGAAAGATTATGAAACCCAGTTTCTGTAATATTATTTAATATTATTATTATAATATTATTACTATTATTATTAGTATTATTAATGAGTTTTAAAAAAATTAATTTCGAAAATAATAAAGTTGGATTTTTGATTGCTGGCCTGACCCGTGCCTGGACCAGATCCCCGAAACCCATACCCGACCTGAACCCCCTCCCTTCTTTTTGAATTTTGATTTTCTTTTATTAAAAAAAATGTTTAAAACTATTGAGCTGGTCCACGTTGGACCAGTACCCTTTTTCCCACGAGCTGTACTCCCCACTCCTTAATTCCCTCTCCGCAACTCATTCTTCCCCACTCCTTCTTCCTACATCTCCTCAACCACTCCTCCATTTCTTCTATTTAAACAAGGACCACCAAACCCACCCCTCTCCATCTTATTTTTCCCATTCTCTCTCACTCCCTCAAACTCACCAGCACCCAACAAATTTCGTTCTCCTAAACCCTCTCGGCCACCCGCGCCCGACGTCGACGGCCCCGACCCCTCGCGCCCCTTCCGCGTCCCCGGTGCTCCACCGCCGCTGTCCCCGTCGGCCCCGACCCCCTGCCGAGCTTCGGCCATTTCCCGGCCGCCCGCGCCCCAGTGCGCGTCTCCCAGCGCGGCCCCAGCTCCCCGCGCACATTTTCCAGCGCGGCCCTGGCTCCCCGGCGCCATTTCCCGGCCGCCGCGACCTCCCGGCCGCCCCCAGCGGCGCCGACCCGCGTGCCACCCCTGTTCCCGGCCGTGCCCTAGCCTCCCGTGCCCCGTGCGCTGTTCTCCCCGGCGCCCCGTGCCCGGCCAGCACCCACTACGGCGCACCCAGCCCATCCAGTGCCTTGCTCGGCTGCGTGCCCTAGCGTCACTACCCCGAGCCCGTGCTCTGCAGTTCTGGACAGCCCCTATCCAGCGCTGTCCGCGGGATTTCGAGTTCGTTCTGTGGATTCGCGCGTCCCGAGTCCGAGGCAACCCTTTGGATTCCGTCATTTTGGGTAATTCCTGGTTAATCACAGTAGTTCGTCCCTCCCGTGTCAATGATGAGTTTGGTCCACGAATCTCCTTCGGGAATTCGGTTTTTGGGTTACGTTTATTTTCGAGATTTTCCGAAAGACCTTCGGGAAAGCCTCTGTTAGTTGGTTTTGATTTTTCTGGAACTTTCGGAAATGAATTTCCAGATAATTTGGTTTTCGGATTTGTGCTGTGATTGTTTCCTGGGTTGATTTTGGATCTCCGAATTCGTTTCGGATTTTTCGAATACTTCCGGAAACGTTTCTGTGAATATGTTTTATATAAAATTGGTTATGGAATTTAATTCATGGGTTTCCCTGGTTTGGGATATTTGCAGGAAAATATTGGCACACTTTCCCAGTTTTTGGGTTGACCAAAAATAGAGGAAATGCTGTCGAATTTTTCATAAAATTTAATTATATTTTTAAAATGATTTTAAAATGGTTTTTCGGAAAATATTAGTATTTTGGATTTTTGGGCGACGACTGTATGGGTCAATGGGCCCTAGCTAAGTGCAAACGAAACCGGTTTTGCCCGGACGTTGAGGCATTAGCCTATATAACGATTGGACCATATCTGAGACTCATTAATAATTTAATTTATTTTTTATTATTATCTAGTTTATTCATAATTAAATCGTAGGAAGGTTTTGGAACTAACAACTGTTTCGTCTTATTTCAATTTATGTAAATAAATTGTAATGGGCATAAGCCCAGCTGGTCTTTTGGCTCTGTGACCTGTAATTTAGTAGCGTAGGTTTTCTGTTGTTTTTTCTGGTTTTGCGAGTTATTTTAGCGTACGCGTAAATCAAATAGATAATTATTTTGATATAGAAAATTAATAAAGTTTCTCACATTAAAATTTACAAGTTTTAATATTTAACAACGATCATATTTTTCTCATTAAAATAAGAAATTTAGTTTTATATGTATAATTACGAAAATACAAAGTTTTAATCAAATTAAATTGGAAACTACGAGTTTTTCCAAAATATGAGTTAAAATGATCTTTCCTTCATTATTAATTACAACGCATCGATAATCGCGTTTTGTTCGTGTTTAATAATGAAGATTAAAATTGATTAGGATACAATTAGAGATTTCAACTAGCATAGTTAGCTTGGTGATCCCGGATTCTGAGTCAACTTCTCGAATGTAGGATTTCGAGGACGAGTCTAAATCCCATTTCGAAGTCTTCATCCCTTCAAGTCCAGTCCATTTGAGGCAAGTACATTTTGTGTTAGTTTACAGTTATTTAATAATCGCTTTACTGCAAGTTTAAACCACGATACAACACGAAACTCTCCCTGAGAGCACTGACTGTAACTACTGTAACTACTGTAACTGTTTGGGGACTGGGGGAGTAGTGTAATGAGTATGACCACATCCCAAAATAACTTAGAACTGTGCTAGCTTACCCCTCATACACACGGGGATAAGCCGTATCTTCACTGTAACAAACCCAAGCCGTTCATATTTATTGCCTATTCAAATCACACTGTTTTACTGTTACAAAACTGTTCATTTCTAAATTGTTTAAAAGTGCATGATTCTATTATTATTTCAACTGTCAAATTAGCATGAATTGTACTTTGCTCCCTCCTGACTGGAGATAACATTTTTAGGGGATATTGAGGATGCTGAGCTGTTATACAACAGCTATTACGACCCGGTTCTGTACCCCGTGGTGCTGCCAGAGTCCCCTTTGGAGGACGCAGGACCTGAGGCCAACGAGCCGAACGCCTAGCTAGATTTTCTGTTTCTAGATTTGTTGTTTTAGAATTTTGTAATTTGATTTCAGCTTTTATTTCAGTTCTTTCACTTTCCAGTTGTATCTATTTAAAAGTTTAATAAAGTTTTAAATTCCCGAATATTGAGTTGTGACAAATATAGATGTTGTTGTGGTTACCTGCTAATGGAACAGCTTACTGCCGCCGTCTCAACAACGGTGCAGGCTGGGCATGATCCAGTTCGACCCAATTATTTGGGATCGGGTCGTGACAAAGACCCTCTAGCCATTTGCTGGTCTGATTACTGGATTCTTCAGGTCTTTCTTCGTCCGCCATGTATGTAGATAACATGCGAGAATGAACAGAGGAAACAGTACAACTGGTGCTGATAATGTCTGTCTCTGAGTGGGTAAGTCCTTCGTCTTCAGGTAGAGGAGGTAGATAGTCGTCATCGGACTTGGAGAGATCGTCGCCCTCCGGAAGGCTACCCCCAGTGTAGGGGTCATCTGCTTCAGACCCTGAGGGAATACTACCCCTAGCTTGGGATTCTTCGTCTTCTGTACGAAATCTCGCCTTTGACCGGGTGCCCATATAGACTCTATCTGATGTGACAGCTTATTGGCCATCTGTTGGTAGACTTTGTCTTCTTCTTCTCGCAGAGCTGAGAGAGAAAGTTGGGTTGGTGGTCCACCATCTTTGATTGGGGTTCCATAAGGAGGATCCCATAAAGCCATGTTGGATGAAACACACAGTGGCTTCTCATCGTCAGAGAAATGGAGCCGTCGAAACACGGACTTTCTCTGAGGTACTCTTGTTACTTTGGAGCAACAACAGTTGATAACAATATTGGTGCATAGGTGTGTACTATGGATTGTTATGTCCTTCCTTGCTTTACGCTTATGATTTATCATGTCGCGTAAGTCAGCGGAAGGGAGTTGTGCCTTACAACCCATGTTGCATGCATCGCCGAGCTTTGCATGTGGGTTCGTAAGGAGAGTAGGCGCATCCAGACTTAGTTCATGTGCAGGGACAACCCCCACACCTAATTTCTGTGATGTCCTTGAAGACAGACCCGTGCTATACGCGTTGGGGACTATCTTTTTGCTGTGGGCGCTTAGGCTTTGGAGACTAGGCTTGGGCGCATGCTTCTTGACAGCATGTTTGAGTCACCTTGATGTGGGCACATAGTATGTATCCAGAGAGACTAGGCGCATAGCCTTGGGCGCATGACTTTGAATGCTCAGCCTGCTGAAGACAGAAGTGTTCTGGTTGGGGCTATGCACCCAAACACTCCCTTGGGCGCATGGCTTTAGGCGCATGCTTGGTGGAGCAGTGTTGTTTTCTTTCAGTTTTGCCTCCTTCGTTTGTGAGCCTCGTCGGGTTTGGCCAGAGTACCGTACGCCCCGATTCTTGGCATCGTAGTATTTTCCTCTGCCAAGTCTCGGGTGTGGAACACCCTGTTGTTGGTTGTACAGGAAAGAAGTCACTGGGCTAGTAAAGCTTGGAACAGTGTGAGCCTTCTCCATTTGGGAAACTTCTATGGTAGAGTCATGTACCCATGTGACAGAGTCCTCCAGCTGCATATCTGCTATGACACTAGCAGGATACGCACAAGGAGCCTTCGGAAGCCAAGTCTTGCGAGACTTGTTTGGCTTCGCTGATTTTGAGGGAGTAGAGCCGTCCCTCGAGAGCATCTCTTCGAACGCCTGCTGATCGAATTTTATGATCAGTATCTTCTGAGTGCTTCCCACTTTGTCGGTATCGAATTGCGTCACCACCTTCTCGTCGAAGGAAAAGGTAGTCCCCAGCAGAGTCGCCATTTTTGTGGATACACACAAAAAAGAAGAAGAAATGCCGTCTTTTCTTTATTGGCGCAAGGCACCACAAATCGAGTATGCCTGAGAGATTCTGCGCTGATGATCCCCAAGTACAAAAAAGAATTCTAGGGAATGGGATGATGGAGATCGAGCGACAGTTGCTCCTTTACTCCGTTGACACTCCGATTACAAAAGTAGAAGAAAACCTAAGCAAATTGCTAACTCTTGGCTCACTAGCAAGAAGTGCAACAATTTGGCTCTTAAAAATACTCTCCGTTCTGTGTCTTAAAGAGGGATGAGGCTCCCCTTTTATAGTCATTCTTGGGCTGGAATGATGTTATGTGCCCACATAGGGAAACATATTGGTTCCTACGTGGGCACATAGTCCTGCTTTGGGCGCATAGGATGTAGGCGCATACAGGCTGTGAGATCGTGGGTTGGTCGTGGCATTGACGTGGCCGCATGCTTCGGTACATGACTGTTCGTGGAGACTGATGTGGCCGGGCGCTTCAGTGCATGTTTTGATCATGGCTTTGACTGAGTCAGACTTGGGCACATAGCCATGTCTCAGGCTATATGCCCTCTTTTCGGTGGAGCTAGTCTTGGGCGCATTAAACTTCACTGGCTGGGCGCATTAACCTTTATTGACTGGGCGCATGAAGCTTTACTGACTGGGCGCATGGAGCTCCACTGACTGGGCGCATGGAGCTCCACTGACTAGGCGCATAGAGCTTCACTGACTTGAGCACATGGGGCTTCATTTGCTAAAAAAAATTTATGCTTCTACATGGCGTTGTCCCTTGTTTGGTGCCGAGATCATGACTAGCGCACCCTCTACCAATTTTAGAATTGGTGAGGAAGAGGGAGTAACTACAGAGCTTTTTTCCATGTTTGGCACAAAAATCATGATTGGTGCACTAGAGTACTTTGGAGTCCAAATGGTACATGCCTTGTTCTTGGCAGCAACAGTGGTGGCGCACTTGGCACCCCCTGTGCCAATCATGGCTTCGTAGGCAGTTTGGTCAACTTTCATGACCAAAGTCTTCTGCGTCGTCTCGGCCGACGCAATATCGCATTGAGTTGTCACTTTCTCGTTAGAAGAGAAGTTCGTCCCCAATAGAGTCGCTATTTTGTTTGCAAAAACAAAAGTTTGATTAAAAACTGAGAAAGGTACAATAGTACAATTTGATTTTTGGGAAGTACAACTGTAGGAATCTGATCAGAAGACGATCACTTTATCCCTTGGACGATGCAATGTCAAAGAAGAAAGTCTTTGGAGAGTGTTGCAGCAATGCTCAAGAGATTATGATCATTAGTGATGCTTTTGAAGTGATTTAAAACTCTATTTATAGAGTTTAGAGATAACTATTAGGTAGTTATCCTGATTGGCGCACATTGCATTTGGCGCGCCATTCACCCAGTCGCGTGAATGGTTAACTTAACTGCACATTCTTCGAGATTAGTAGCATACGCGCCACATCATCTAACTGCTTCTGGATGATTTGATCAAATGGCGCCAACTGTTGAATGGCGCCAGGCGCTATTTGCTATTTAATGCACCCTGATTAATATAATAATATTTGATTGTCTCGCGTAAACTGCAAATAACACGAGGCAGCTATCAGTAATTATGACAAATCTGACACAATCTTCTCGAGCATTGCGTGTTCGAGATTCGAACAAATTTTTCTCGACTGACGTGCTATTAGTAATTATAACAACTGTTTCAGCTTCTCGAGGAAGCTTGCCACGTGGCGGCCAGCACCACCTATGTCTAGCGCCAACTGATGTCGTGCATTATCTGATGACAAGCACCATTTGATAATTTATGCCCTGGCGCCATTTATGAGTAGCGCATGATGATAATTATACTTTTTAGGCTTCTACAATCCTGGTTTCCTTTATGCATGTTATACTGTTAGATAGGCATGTTTATATGTATCTTGCTAGTCCCCTGATGTAACCACCCACTTTTCTATAATGAGGGTAATTTTGAACTTTTATTATTAAATCATTTAATAATATAATTTAAATCATGTTAATAATTTTTGATGAATTTTAATTAATTTAATACTATTTAAATTGTTGAATTGTGATTTTGATGTTTAACTAGTGCAATCCTAGAATTGCTAAGCCTAGAGACTAACCATGATCATGGGAGCCTAGTCATGTGATTAGAATTACAAATTACCACTTTTTAGCCTAAGGATATTTTGGTCATTTTGATGTTTTTGTGAAATTGAATTTTTATTAATTAAATATTTTGCTAATCTTTTAGTTAAGCCTAAACCTAGAATTGCCCTAATCTAGATTGTTAACCATGAGCCTAGATATTAGATTAGAAGTTTCCATTACATGATAAGGTTAGGAATATCTAGATATTATGTTAGTGAGATATTTTAGTTAGATATTTGTAGAAGGAAACCCTAATTTCAATGGGCCTTTGATTGAGGCTTGAATTGAACTTGCTAGAAGGCCTTAAACTTGAATTGAAGTAACCCTAACCCTAACATAAATCCCTAGGATGATATAGAGAGTCCTCCCCTCTATATAAACACATCTTATCATGTTCTTGCCTCTTTTTCATTCCTACAACAAACCCTAATAGTGTTCTTCCCCAATTCATCCCCAATTCCTCAAATCTCCTCCAAATTAGACCAAACCAATTGCATTGGACTCCCCTACAGTAGTAGAGATCATTAGGAACTAGCTAGCAAAGATTTGGGAGCTTTGGACCATAACAAATTGGAAAGGAAGGCCTCATTCCTAAGCTTTACATTGAGATTCACTCTCAATAGTAAAACCCTCTAAACTCATTCAAATTCTTGTTTTCTCTTCTTAGATGCATACATCTAGGTACCAACGACCTATAGATCAAGTTTGGTAAGATTTAGAATCCATTAGGTATGCGTATCAGACACGTATCGGTGTGCTATTGAAAATGTTTGGTGAAATGTCATATAGAAATAAAATTCTGTAAATTGCAAAACTAATTACATGAATTTGTAGATCTATATGTGTGGATTAATATTCATGAAGACTGAGCATGATTTCGTGTCATCTTCGTGTCTAAATTTGGACTGGACACGCCGCACGAGGACCGTACACTGTGCCCTGCTGTTCGAGCTAGATTTCTCTCTCGTTGTCACACGTGGACACGTGAAACTTGATGGACACGTGGGGAAAACCACTGTCAACATGCCCATGAAGTTTTACGAGTTTTCGTCAAGTGTCGTGAAGAAATCGAGCCCGCACTGGATTTGAACTGTCTATGTACAGTTGATTTTTCGACTCTGATACATTGTTCGTATCGCTTCTAGACACGTCGTGGACACACTTCGTGGACACTGACACACTCACCTAGACCTAGTCTAACACTGGACACGAGCACGTGGTCTCTTGTGTTGTGTGTCGAGTCCAATGTGGCTCGACATGGCCACACGAGGCCATGTTTTGCACTATTTCACTGATACATTTGATTTTGATATTTTGACACTGTGGACTGAGTTCATATGAAACTAAGTTTGATGAGATTTAAACTATACATTAAATTGGGTTTAACTGAGTTTGAAAGGACCATATGCTCACTGATTTGGATTTGGGTTTCAAATTAAAAAAATCAAATGTTCAATGTACTTTGTTTTTGTACTGATACTCGAAACTATAAAGTTGAGTTTATGTGTAAACTAAGGTTTAATTGTTACTAAGTTGTATGTTGTTGATAATAAACTGAGAATTTGAACCTTGCTTAAAAACCTGGGTTTGATTATCTAACTGAGTTTTGAGTTTTGAAAACCTAAGTTTTTGGATTTTAAATAAAAACTGTGAATTTAATTTAATACGAAACTTGGTTTAGGATTTGACTTGATCTACATATATGGTTGTATGTTAACTGTTTGGAAATTAAGTTCACTGAATATGAAAACCTGAGTTTGTATCTTGATAAATATGCAAACTGAGAACTGAGTTTTGTTTGTCCAAATAAAACCTGAAAATTGGTATTTGAATATAGTTTAACCGATTGAATGTTAACTTTGAAACTGAGTTGAGTATTCATTGAATGTTAGCTGCCATTTAAAACTAAAAACCAATTTGACATTCAAAACTGAGACTTGGGTTTGGTATTGAAAACCTGAGAATGAAATTGGATTGGATTTTGTATATGAAACTTGAGATACACTCACTACTCTTCACTGTCCAGCTTTATCCTTCTCTCATTCTTCACAACCCCTGTCCATCACTCACCCTCCATATACATTACACACACACACACTCTTTCACCCTCTCTATATATGAATGTATGCATGAATGTTAAATCTGAGACTGAGACTGAGTTTTAAAACCAAATATAAACTGAAATTTGGTTTTAAGGTTGTGGTTCACTGTGACATGCACTTAACTAAGATTACACTCTTTATTGTCCTCTCTCTCTCACTCTTCACACACACACATGATTGCATTTCCTCTCCTTCCCCCTTTCCTTCTCTCTCTATATATATGTTTGTAGGTTTGTATGCTTTGTAGCCTAAGTTAAATATATAGGATTTGATATAGGTTTTGGTTTAGACTTGTATAGGCCTAGTATATGGTTTATATGGTATAGGATTGTGGTTAGACTTGTTGTGGACTAACCTAGACTAGTTTGACCATTGTTGACCAAACCCTAGCTAGTTTGACCACAGTTGACTAGAGTTGACCTAGTTTGACTTTATAGTTGACCAGAGTTGACTTTGGCCTAGATTGACCTAGAATCATATAGAATGCATTATACACTTCATTTATTGCATCTTAGATACATCATAACCTGTGTGCTCTATTTAGGACTCAGTTACATCAGTTCAGACATCTATTTGCATAGTCACTCAGGATCTCAGAAGAGTACATGCTCTGATCATTTTCATACTTGCTAGAACTTATATTCATGCTTTAGATAAATTACTTGATAATGTCACGATTGTTATCACGGACCAGTACCCTATGGATCTTGTCTTACGATGTTATCCCCCTCGGGTACTTCAAATAGATATTGTCGTGTGCTTTTCATGATCATATTGTATTTCTTGTACACCCATATTCATGTATACTCTTGTGCAATCTTGTACTCTCATGATCACATGAGCTTCATGGATAAAACTATTGCACAGGTAACGTAACTTGACTGGATTCTTGTGTATTGATTGGAAAGGGTGTGTAGGACATGGTTATGTGATCAAATCCCATATTGTGCAAATATTGTGTATGTCCATTTTGCTCTTACGTATAATGGAGTCCCGTTTTATTGTATATCCCAGCCTATTTAAATAAACATCTTGTGCTCTAATCACTTATATTACTTACAGTTCTTATTTCAAATACAAATTACCTCTTGTACTCAGTTTGTCTATTTTATACTATTCTTGTATGTGTCTTACAGTATTCATTATAGTTTACTCTACTGCCTGTTTTATATATTCTGTCATGATATGATCCTGTTTCAGTGTTATGTATTCGCTCCAGTCCTGACTGGACCTGTTAAAAATATTACAGATGATACTGAGGACTTCTGTCCAACCTATTATGGAGCCCATCTAGACGACACCTATGAGTTGGACCCACAGGAGGATCCAGCTCTAGCTGAGGACGTCATCCCTACTGCTTAGACTAGATTAGCTAGGTTTTATCTTAGTTCTTGATATTTGTTTTGACTTCTGAGTTTGTATTATTTGGATGTTTGAGATGTTGTGTCGTTTAGACACATAGACTTATTTCTTTCTGATTGTATTTCTCTTTAGTGATTTCCTATCTATCATATCGTGCTATTTTCATCTCTAGATTTGTGAATGAGTTGTACCTTATGTGATTTGTCCTTCGTTCGGAGAGTATATCATATTGTATTTAGTTTGTGATAGTGACCTAGAACAGCGTTCTACCACCAACACTGCAGCGTAGGCTGGACGTACCCACTTCTCGTGCCCCTACACTGGGTGCGGGTCGTGACACCTGAGGACCTGGTGATATCTCCAGGCTTTGTTAGAGAGGAGGATTATCCGGAGGTTTACGGTTCTGCAGTCGAGATAGGTGGCGTTCCTTCATAGGAGGACGAGATAGCGCCCGAGGACTTCTCTTGAGACATGTATCTTCATTTTACACTTGCTACTTTATTTTTTTATTTCCTTACAGCAGACTTGTAGTAGATGATTACGTGTTTCCTTTTATTGTGGTTTCGGGATGTCCTACACGCACAGTTATATTCCTTTTACTGTTGGACATTTTCTATTTATCATTTTGGACTTTGATTACTTCTTGGACTGTCATTCTGTGTGGATGAGATTAGCTGTGTATATGTGACTTGTAATATATTCTGGGATTGTTATCATGATTTACAGCTTAAATATTTTGTTAATGGGCTTGCTATAAGATTTGGCCCATTGGTGAAGTGTTGTTGGCATGTACCGTATCCTGGTCCTACGTATTTTAGGACTGGGTGTTACATGTTTTTGTGGTGGCCCATACAGGTCTACGTTAATCACTTCGGTTACGTTACTGTACCGACGAGAGCCTGCAAATAGGATAGAAAAGACCCATAGGATCCCATCCACATATTGGATCCCTTTCCTTGACTCCATTTTCGAACTCTCATTTGATTGCCTTGAATTGCATCTTGCTTGATTCCTTTCCTATCGCGAGTCATATTTCTCGTACGATAGAATTTAGGAAGATGACTCGTCCTAGGTATATATATGCTCCATTAATTCAATTACACTACTAGTTAAACTCTTTTAAGTTAGGTAGCAAGCCTCACCACCTAGCTAGTGTAGGAAGATAGGTTTACTTAGACTATATAGTTTTAGAGGCCATAACCCAATTGGACGACCAAAGCCTTAGATAGGAAGACAGTAGGACAACTATAGAGACACAAACACCGAACGAGTCTTAGATTGTGGTGAACTTGAACTACTTGTGCTTTCTTTCAAATCATAATCTCGCGTACGTATATTTTTGGACTATCTTGACTGATGCTGCTATTATAGCCTAGTTTTGCAAGCTTATTCTTTTATCGACCTTGTTCAAGACATATGCTTATTGGGGACGCCCACTAACATATTATCTAATTAAAATCGGTGTATTATGGTCTGATCAACCATAATGCACTTGGCTCGCTCTTCATATAAATATTCTACGTCGATTAAAATGTAGTTGACCTAGCTTATTAGACCTATACTTGCCCTCTAGACAGGTCCGAGCATATCGTATTGGTTACATAATTGTACTGATACGAGCCTTCAAATATGTATCTTCTAAAATATGATCTCATCCGTAACTGCCTTGACAACTCCCTTTCGAACTATTCAATCGTCTTTGAAATCCCACATTTGTGTTCGATCACGTCCTCTTTGAACTCTCTATTATTTTATGCCTTCACCTATTTCGGAACGATAAACCATCATGCTTGAGGAAGGGTATCCGCGTGGACCACTTCCTGACCAGGCAACACAATTTGTGCAAGATAGACAGAGATACTAGCACAACGACTAGGACAGGCCTTTGTCATGACAGTAGAAGCCGGAGCTGCAACACAAGAAGCAACAAAAGGTCATAACTTGATTTTGTGATAAGGATAGTGAGTAGAATATTGGTTTATATTGGATTATTTCTTGCTTGATTAGAAAAAACCATAGAATCAAAGCACACCTCTAGAGCAACCTTAGAACCCTTAGCATTTCCTTTGACCATGGTGAGTTATTTTAATTTCAAGGACAAAATTCTTTTAAAGGGGTAGAATGTAAACTCCCAAAAAATTTAAAATATTTTTTTATATGTATTTGATTTAAATAGTTATTTTTGGGAATTTACAAATATTTTTAATTAAATAGTTATTATTATAGAAGCCCTTGGTCATGGTTAAGTTTTGGAGTGCAAGATGACCAAGAATTTTGATAAGGTTAGTGTAGTCGTGTGCTTTGACTAGTATTTTAGCCATGATAGGAAAGGTCGAGCCATAAGTGCGTCCAAACCAGGAAAACCAGTCAAAGTTGCAACTTAACCCCTATAGACAATTTAATTAGTTATTTATTTAGATTTTGACTTTTAGGAGATCCGGTTGT
Source organism: Iris pallida (assembly GCA_029216955.1). NCBI lineage: Eukaryota > Viridiplantae > Streptophyta > Magnoliopsida > Asparagales > Iridaceae > Iris > Iris pallida. Next base: position 98,302 of record JANAVB010035318.1, read on the forward strand.
ACCAATTTAGCTCGGACTTGATCCGAATCCAACCTAAGCCCATATAGAGATGTTAGATGTGCAAAGACGGCATGTAAACATATTTTATGTATGTACAAATATTTCGTATTCATTTTTAGGGATTAACAAATATGTTCTAAATATTTGTTATACGTACAATATAGGTATTGTTAATATTTATATGGTTTTTTAGAATATTTGCACGTTTTTTAGTGGAGCAATTAAATTAGGAGTAATTGTGTCACCCAATACTATATTTACCATTGGTTTATTTTAGTTGTTATTAGGATTATTATTATTATTGTTGTCGTTATTGTTATTAAATAATATCATTTATTATTATTGGTTATTTGTTAATTCATTGTCAAATGAATATATATATATATATATATATATATATATATATATATATATATATATATATATATATATATATATATATATATATATATATATATATATATTCTTCATATAAAAAAAATATATATATATATATATATTCTTCATATATATATACTAGTCATAACCCGTGCCCATAGGGCATGGTTCATTTAAGGTATTCCCCCTCAAAATCTTGGACCCCCAATTTTAAACGAACAATAATAATTATGAGGCCCCCATCAAAATATTAAATTCCAACCACTGCTGGATGTGAATTTTCTTTGGATTCCCCATAAAACCCCACTCTCAATAATGCTCATCCACAACCATTATGAGTGCAAACCCCACTCTTTGGATTCCCCATAAAACCCTACTCTCAATAATGCTCATTCCCCATAAAACCTCACTCTCAATAATGCTCATCCACAACCATTATGAGTGCAAACCCCACTCTTTGGATTCCCCATAAAACCCCACAACCGTTGATTCATCAAGATTAAATCCCAACCACTCTTTATCTTGGCACAGTCAGCCCTAGGATTCAAAAACCTTTGTGTTTTGTATTATATATATATATATATATATATATATATATATATATATATATATATATATATATATATATATATATATATATATATAATACAAGCCCTAAACTAGAAATGGATATACAAGCCCTAAAAATATATATATATATATATATATATATATATATATATATATATATATATATATATATATATATATATATATATATTATTTGCAAGCCCTAAACTAGAAATGGATAATATTAAAAAAAAATTAGTATTTATGGAGTATTATACATATATAAGATATATGTGAATATATAGATATACATTGTAGTGCCCCGACCCGCAAGATATACTAAGATGGCTGGTTGATTCGATGAAGGGTTGTTGGACTTAGAATTTTGCGAAGGATCGCTCGGAAGGCTATGCGATCGTGGTGGAAATCGTCTTATAAATGTGAGTAGTGTTGAACCCTTCGAAGTTTCTTTAGCTTCATGCTTAATAAAAAAGATAGTATGCTATGTTCTTGTTGAGTTGCTAAATATTATCTTGCATGGAACCCGAAAAGATAATGAAAGATAATTAATCACAAGACCCGAAAAATATTGTGAATCTTTCTATGGATTGTGTGCTTCGAATCAATTTATGAATTGCATGCTTGTGTGCTATTGCTATGAAATACATGAAAGGTGAAGTAAAAGTCCCAAATACTAGGGAGGTGGGTATATCAATCCTCAGCTCGATGAATAGATAGTAGCACAAATAATAAGACCCAAGAACTGGGCAGTGAGTATGCTTGAATTATGTTCGAACGAACGTATGATAACACAGATGCTAAGTCCCAAGAATTGGGCGGTGAGTACATTGAGTTTCGGTTGGAAGATGTTTGGTATCCAAGATGTGGGAAAGAGATTGAGTAATCAACATTTTATTATTCCGTCGACGATGTAGAATGTTGATTACACAAAGACCCTGGATTGGACAGTAGGTATTTGTGAGCTCAGTTCAAGGCAATATGGCAATACGAATGAGGACGGTGGTTGATTACTTAGTTTTTCTTATCATGCATTATATGTATTTTTCATAGGTAAGTTGCATATACTTGCATAGTCATGGACAACTTGTGCACAAGGTAGTTCCTCGAATGGTAATCCACGGCCATGGACCCAGTTCGTCCTAGGGAGAACAAGGATTGGTGCCGACGTACTGACATCGGTATACGGGACCTTCAGTGGGTCTAGCTACCCATACTGTAAGGGACACCGTTATACCAGTAAGACGGTCCAAGATGGCGTGTCGCCAATGACCTTCATATAGATAGGTCCAGTGCTAATGATGTCTTATGAAAGGAGAGTAAGCTATTACTCAATTATAGGAAAGGATGTCGGTTGTTGGTAAGAATCACCTAAATGGTGATAATTATGATAATATAATATTATTCCTAAAAATGTCTTGTGCAGGCTGAGTAAGTATTATAAATGTACATGGATGGCTACATGATCGTGGGTAAGACACTACACCAAAATGTATATTTTGCAAATATGAGTTGCAACTGTTATGAAATGTTGCCATGTTGCAACAACTACAAACTGTTGCAAGAGTTGCAACCGAATAAGCAACTATTTTTTTGCATTGCAAAATAGGTAACATGTATAAACTGTTGCAACATAATTGCAACATAGGCTAGATAAAGAAAGAAACCAAGTGGATGAACAGTAGGATAGTGGGCACGGATTGCAACGGATGGAAGAAGAAAACAAATCTGCTAAAGATTTTCATCTGCTGCTGCTTTAATTGCAACGGAAGAAAAAGAGTGCTCCCTCCAATATTTTTGTCGACGCGTGAGCTTCTCCTCCAATTTTTTGGGTTCTAGAGCTCACCTACTTTCCCAGCTTTCCTTCTCATCTACTTGTGCTCAGTCTCACAAAATCAAAAAAATCTCTCTCCAAAAAAAGAGAATGGGAAGAGTATATTCTCTTCTGACCTAAAGAAAGCGACGACGATTTCTTTTGCTCTCCTTGTGCTTTACTTCTCCTTTCCTTTTGCTCACTCTCACAGCTCGCTCTACTCGCCTAGGTTAAAAATCTCTTCTACTCGCCTAGGTTGGAAATCTGAAGGTATAATTTTCCTACTTTTGCATTCTACTTTCACTACTTATGTTCTAAAAATTTGAAGATCTGAGCATAATTTTTCGTATACTTGTCATAGAAATCATTTATATTTTCCTACTTTTATTTTAGTTTAATTTCTGCCTAGGAGTTTGTATTATGGGAATTTTTTTAGTAGTTTGTATTTAAAAATTAAATTTTGATGTTATTTTCGTTTCTGCTTGAGCGATCAGGGACAGTTTTTTGCATGAGGTTTATGTTTTATGCCTTAAATCTTGTAAGAACACAAACCCTATGATTTTAATTTTAATTTTTTGGGACATGCAAATCTTTCTAGTTTGGGTTTTTGAAAATAAATAAATTTATTGACTGTGTTTTTATGTTTTCTCAACATTTTCTCGCCCTTTTTTGTCTGTATTTTATCTGTAAAGATTTCATCGATATGTAAGATATGTTTTAGTGTGTTTTAAAATGTATCATTTAATTAGGGAGGGGGAGGTTGTTTCAGGATTTCTATATAGGAAACACCGGAACTGTCATGTAAATATTTTTCGATTTGGGGTTAATTATACCATATTCAATCATGGAATTGTTAATTTTAGGATTAAAATGGTCTAATTTATCAGAAAATTAACATTGGTTAAATGCATTTGCTTTGTAAATGCAACATTCAGTTGGGGTTTCTACGAAATTAGGTAATATACTAATTGTTTTAGGAATTTGTCAGAAATATGTTCAAAATAATGTTTATTTCATTAGATGTGCTTTATTTTTATGGATCTTTTAGTCTAAAGGGAGTTTAGGGTTTACATTTTGCACGAAAAATATTTTGCAGAGCAAGTTGATTTTAGAGTTGTGTACAATATATATTTGTAATTTTGATGAACTATATATTTTGTTTCCTAGCTTGCGAGCTTCACTATTCATTTCTAGTCATGTTCTTGGGTACTCAAATTTGTTTTTGTTTTTATTTTCTACTGATTAATGTAGCCTTTCAGATTATAGCTATATACATATGGGGTTTTGAATGGTTTTGTCAAAGTACATGTAATTTGATCTTAATGGTTTCTAGATCTTGTTCACTTTAAAGAAGATTTTATTCAATAGCTTCATTTTAAATATTTTAGCTAATTGTAATAATTATTTTTGTTTTTGTTGTGGGTCCATGATCAAGAGAAGTTATTTTGACTGCACCTAGAAGCAGTTGGAAAGAAGGTTAACACTTATCCATTTGACAATTATGTTTATTCCATAAAATGTGATTTATTTTTATTGGATCATTTACTCTCAAGGGAGGTTAGGGTTTACAATTTGCACGAAAAATATTTAGCAGATCATGTTGATTTTAGAGTTATGTATAATATATATTTATAATTTTGATGAACTATATATTTTGTTTCTTAGCTTGCGATCTTCACTACTCATTTCTAGCTACTATTCTTATTGTCTACTCATTAATGTAGCCTTTCAGATTAGTAGATGTGTAGATATGGGCTTTTAAATGGTTTTTGGTCAATCAATATGTAATTTGATCTTAATGGTTTATAGATTTTGTTTAGTTTAAATAAGATCTTATTCAATAGCTACATTGTTTTCAAAAAATTTAGCTAATTATAGTAATTATTTATGTTTTTGTTCTTTGTTTCTGTGTGGGGGCATAATCATGAAGAGAAGTTACTTTGACTGCACATAAAACATTTGGAAAGAAGGTTAACATTTCCATTTGCACTATATATTCTCTTTCATATTTGGAAAGAAGGTTAACATTTCCATTTGCACTATATATTCTCTTTCATATTCTTTTCTCTATTTCATAAAGTTTGGTACTAAAGTTTATGGATATTCTAACACACTTGACAATTTGTGAACCAATTGATAGTAAAATGTTATCACTCTGCTTCCTGGGTCCTTGCTATCATTATTGGTGGTTCCTGAATACGAGGATGGTTCCTTTACTGGATCCTTTTGGTATCAAATTTGTTTATTTTATTACTTGTTTTTTTATTGGATCCTTTTGTATCAAGAGAGTTTAGTTTAGGATTACATGTTGCAAAAAAAATATTTTGTAGATCAAGTCTGTGTTATGTACAATATATTTAAAAATTTCTGATGAACTATATATTTAGCTTGTGAGCTGTACTATTCATTTGTAGCCATGTTCCTGGGTACTCGAATTTGTTTTTGTTCTTATTGTCTACTCATTAATGTAGCATTTCAGATTAGTAGCTGTGTAGATATGGGCTTCTGAATGGTTTTGGTCAATCAATATGTAATTCGATCTTAATTGTTTATAGATTTTGTTCAGTTTAAAGAAAATTTTATTCAATAGCTACATTGTTTTCAATACTTTTAGCTAATTGTAGTAATTATTTATGTTTATGTTCTTTGTTTCTGTGTGGGGGCATAAGCATGAAGAGAAATTATTTTGACTGCACATAAAACATTTGGAAAGAAGGTTAACTCTTCCATTTGCACTATATACTCTCTTTCATATTATTTTCTCTATTTCATAAAGTTTGGTACTAAAGTTTATGGATATTCTAACACACTTGACAATTTGTGAACCAATTGATAGTAAAATGTTATCACCATGCTTCCTAGCTCCTTGGTATCATTGTTGGTGGTCCCTGAACACGTGGATGGTTCCTTACTGGATCCTTTTGGTATCAATTTTGTTTATTTTATTACGTGTTTTTTATTGGATCCTTTGGTATCAAGGATATTGAGTTTAGGTTTACATTTTGCCCGAAAAGCAATGCTATTGTACTTGTTATTACATGTTCATTTTATATCATATATTTTGCTGCATTAGATATCAATGTTATTGTACTTGTTATTACATATTTAAACTATCACTTGTTATTTCATATTTAAATTGTCACTCTGAGATGAATTAAATTATCTTGTGTAGGTGCATTTGCAGTATTTAGTATAATGTTGTCTGAAATTGATAAAGAGTGGATGAAAGAGTTTGAGTGGAAAACATTTCGATACATAGAAGGAGTTAATAAGTTTGTGGAGTTTGTTGTGAAAAATGCTAATGGAAATACTTTATTTTCTTGCCCATGTAAGCAATATGAGAATGGTAAGGGGTTAAAACCACTTGATGATATATCATATCATTTGCTTAGTAAGGGCATTGATCCTTCATATACAGTATGGCATTTTCACGGGAAAAAGTTAGTTACAGAAAAGAAAAAACCACCTAAGGACATCATCCATGATATCGATGAGGCTGATCAGCCTAGGATGGAGCAATTGCTCAATGATGCTTTTGAAATTCATCATTGTGAGCTCACTGATCCTTTAGTCGATCCTGCAGTAGAAGAGTCACGTGACAATGTTGGGCTACATTGTAGGGTTGACATCGGTTCCCAAGTCCCTGGAGGTAAGAAATATGAATCTTTACATGCTAGTGGAAGAGAACCTTTGTATCCTTCATGTCCTAAAGGACAGACAACATTGTATGTCGTAGTCAAATTGAATAACCTAAAGACACAATATGGTTTTTCAGACTATGGTGTCACTGCACTTTTAGATCTTCTAAAGGAGTTGCTTCCACAAGGAAACACATTACCTAAAAAGTACCCTGACATGAAAGAAATGATCAAAGAGCTAGGTATGGATTATATAATCTATGATGCATGCATAAACGAATGCATTTTATACTGGAAGGATCATGTAAACCAGGTGAGTTGTCCAGTTTGCAATGAGTCTAGATATAAGACAATATTCAATGATGAAAGGCGAACTACAAAAGTACCTCAGAAGACGTTAAGGCACTTTTCTTTAATTACAAGACTGAAGAGACTATATAGTATACAATGGATAGCCAATGCAATGACTTGGCATTCTCGAGCAAAGTCCAACATAAATATTATGCGCCATCCAGTTGATTCTTCTGCTTGGCGAACAACAAATGATTTCTCGCCAGATTTTGCTGTTGAACCACGCAATGTTACACTTGGAATATCAACTGATGGATTTAACCCATATGGCTCGCTTAGCAACAATTACAGTTGTTGGCCAGTAATTGTGGTACTATACAATCTTCCACCTTCTATGTGTATGAAGCGGGAGTTTTCAATGTTGACATTGTTGATATCAGGGCCGAAAGCACCTGGTAAAGACATTGATGTTTATTTAGAGCCTTTGGTAGATGAATTAAAATAGTTATGGCATGAAGAAGTGACAACACACGACTCACTTAGTAAAAGTGAATTCCTAATGAAAGCAAGGTTGTTGTGGGCAATTCATGATTTCCCTGAATTAGGTACTTTATCAGGATGTATAACACACGGCTACTTTGCTTGTCCTACTTGTGGTGAGGGAACTTGCTCTGAGTATTTGCCTTTTAGTAAGAAGATATGTTATATGGGACATCAGAAATTCCTTCCCGCTAAACACAAGTTTAGGGACAATAAAACAAATTTTAATAAAGAAGTAGAGCGTGGTATGGCTCCATGGCCATTAACTGGTTTACAAATTGAACAACAGGTTGCTAACATAAACATCAAACATGGTAAAGGAAAATTAGCATCAGTTCGAGGTCGAAACGCAAAAATAGCGTTGACGACAATGATGCCAACGTAGGAGGGGTGCCTCCTGTCAACAGAATATGGTCTAGGAGATCCATCCTGTATGATTTGTCGTATTGGAGTTCAAATAGGATCCGACATAGTATAGATGTTACGCATGTTGAGAAGAATGTTACTGAGCATCTTATAAACACAGTCATGGGTACTAAAGACAAGTCAATGGATGGCATTAATGCACGTAAGGATTTGGAGGCCCTTGGTTTTAAAAAAAAAGTTGTGGTTGGTTGAAGATTCTGATACTAATAAAAAAATCAACACCGAAGGCAACTTTTTCTTTAAGCAAAGATGAGAAAAAAAATATTTTGTACAGTTTTGAAAAACTTAAAGGTCCCTTCCAAATTCTCTTCCAATCTACCGAATAATGTCAACATTAACCCTCCTGAATTAAGAAATTTCAAGTCCTATGATTACCATGTGGTCATGCAAAACTTGCTTCCATTATTGCTTCAGAATGCTTATTCACAACATAAAGATTTGAGGAATGCAATTCATCGGATAAGTCTATTTTTCAATATTTTGTGTGCAAAGGTAATCAATAGGGAACATCTTATAAAATCAAAAGCCAGTTTGGTAGAAGCAATTTATGTTTTGGAAAAATATTTTCCACCTTCATTTTTTGTTATTAGTATTCACCTTATGGTGCATCTAGCTGACGAAGCTTTGATTTGTGGTACGGTCAAATATAGGTGGATGTATCCCTTTGAACGGTAAAGAACTAAAACTGACTTACTTTTTGGTGTATTATTTATGACGTATATCATTATTTATAATTGTTTAACACCTTATAGGTTAATGAAAACATACAAAGGGTATGTGCGTAATAAAAGGTACATTGAAGGGTGTATTGCAGAGGGCTATATCTTGCAAGAAGCTAGTCTATATCGTATGGAATATATGCCTAATGCAGGTGATGGTACTCATAAACATACCCGATAATCCTTCTTAGATGAAAATGATGAGTTTGCTGATGAGATACCTCTAGATAACAGTAAAGATGTTACTTTAACACAAGTACAGTTTGAACAAGTTCGTCAGTGGGTACTAAATAAGTACGATGGATTAGATGAATGGCGAAGGTAAGTGCATTATATTTTCCAATGAGAATTAGCCATATTGATCGATTGTTTCATTAATTTAAGTATTTCTTTTATGCTTGTAATTGTTGTAGGAAGTATGATTCTTATGTTAAAAGCTTTAAATTTCAAGGCAAGCATTGCAGTTCATATGAGAAAAATGTGAAAAGTTTTTTCATATGGTTACGTGATGAGATATTATGTTATCTTGAATATGGACTTATTATAAATAGATTTGTAGGCATGATGTTGCAACTGATTACACATGTACTCTTTTACAGTTGGTAAAGACCAATGATATTGATTCAACACTTTGGCGACTAGTGCATGGTCCTAAGTTTAAGGCACATTCATATACAGAATACCAAGTGAATGGCTATGTTTTCTCTCTACGAGAGTACGAGGCAAGCTTGGTTACACAAGATAGTGGTGTGTCAATGAGGGCAATTACAAGAAATAGGGCAAAGTCCACGGACAAAAAATACGAGAAAGCGGACACTACATATTATAGAGTCATTAAACAAATAATAGAGTTGGATTACATTGACTTCAAGCAAACAGTATTTTACCGTGATTGGGTAAAGGTTGAGGATAAGGCAAACGGTTGCAAAATTGATCCTATTTCAAACTTAATAATGGTTAATTTGACAAAGTTGAAAAGCATAGATAAACTTGAGGATGAGCCATTCATCTTGTCATCTGAAGCGACCCAAGTGTTCTACTCAAATGATCCTTCAAACCCTGGATGGTCTGCAGTCTTGCATACTCAGAAACGATTGACTATATGAGTGGATGATATTGAGTTCCCTGTCATTTATCAATCTGCTCTTAATGACAATGAAAAATTAGAAACCCTTATCAAATGCATATGTTAAATTTTGATTCTTATGACTGTGGAGGTTTCTGTTTTCTATTTTGTTGCTTATGCTTCCTGTTCATTGTATGTAATATTGTAGGATATAATGGCAGAAGTAGCGATAAATGGATATGGGCTTCCCATTTCAGATAACTCTACCAAACTCGGCCATCGGAAGGGAACGTTGGTTCGAACCCACGTGCCCATTTCCTTTAAAAATTGGAAAGTAGTACCTAAAAAGTACAAGGATGATCTTTGGGATGAACTAAAGCTATATTGTAAATTTTTTACTTTCACTTCTAGTTACTCCAATTTATTGGTCCTTCAGTTTTTAGTAACTGATTGTAAGACTGTTTGTAGAAATCTTATGATTTACCAGCATTTTCTAAGACAAGTATCAGAAAACAAATAGCATATCCATGGAGGAGATTCAAGAGTGAATTACGTACCAAAATTTTATGACAACTATTCTACTGACGATGAAAGGAAGAAACATACTCCTCAATGTAAAATATGAGGATTGGGAAATGTTTTGTGTGAATGAAGGAGCTGAAGGGGCAGCAAAAAGAAGAGTTGTGAACAAAAGAATAAGAAAAGCATACACTTATACACATATGACTGGACACAAGAGCCATGCCAGGGTAGAGGCTGAATTGGTATGTTTAGTTACATAATATTTTTACAGTTGCATTACTATCATTAGTATTAGTATTTTTTTTATGATAATTACTAGTAGGGCTGTGCACAATTTAGTCAAACCGACCAAATCGAACCAAACCGAACCGAACCGACCGGTTTTTAACTGAACCGATGGTTCGATCATTTTGGTTTGGCTGCAATTTTCCTAAAACCGACCGGTTCGATTCGGTTCACGGTTTGTGTTGTCCAAAAACCATTGTAAACCGAATCTACCCAAATCATTACTGATGTTAAATAAATTAGGGTTTTCCCTACTCCATTGAGTCAAAGCCAGTTTGTCAAAGACTCAAAGCCAACAGAAGCTACTATTTTTCATTCTCTCCCTCATTTGGGCGACTATCATTTTTCACCCCTCTCTGTTTTTTCCACTCCTCTCTCATTTGGGCGGCCGGCTCCGACTCTCCCTTTCCGGTGGCTTTTTAATTGGTAAGTATTCTACATTCTCTCTTTTCTACTACACATACTCTATACAGAAATTGGATACTATATAGGTTAGGGTTAGGGTTTATTTTTTCTTGTGTGTTTTAGATCTATTATTTATAGATGTAGACTAAGATGATGTTAGGGTTAGGGTTTTTTTCTTGTGTGTTTCAGAAGAAATTTTACTTAAAAATTCACCAAATAATCGTATTCCGGAATCAGAAGAATTAGTGGAAAATTTACATGAAAAAATCCACCAAATAATTTTTTATGTAAATTTTTTTGCTTGTATGTAAAATTTTCCTGTAGATCTTATGGAACAGGGCAAGTATCTGTAATTTTGTATATCAGTTTACACGAAAATTAGAAGAATTCTATAACTATCATATTTATAATTTTACATACTGATATCAATATGGAATTATGGATTATGGAACAGGGCAAGTTTATTTTTTGCTCAAGTCAAAGTTGTTGGTCACTGTGGATGGCTTCGTCGTCGTCATCCTTCTCTGTAAGATAAACCTATCTTTATTTTTTTCAATTTTCTCTTTGTATGTGTTTTACTTGAAATTTGAAAAACTTTTTTTGTCATGCAGCTAGCTTCAACACCTGTTTGCAATGCAGGTGCAAGTGAAACTAATCTGATATCAAGTTCAAGTCCAATGTTTGAGTCTCCGGGTATTGCATCTAATGAAGGTGAGGTTCCTAATATTCCATCTTCATCTTGTAGTCTTGGTAATGGCAAGAATAAGAGGAAACCTACAAGGCCCTCTGCAACAGTTTGGTCACACTTTGAAAGAGTTGGCCTTCGAGCAAAGTGCAAATATTGTGGTAAAGATTATGCAAGTGACCCAAAAAATGGAACTTCCAATTTGAATACTCACATAAGTCTTCAATGTAAAAAGTTTCATGGTCGAGAGCCGAAACAAAAATCCTTATCTTTTCAAGCTAAGAGAAGTGGGGAAGATGGAAGCAATAGCAAACTCATTGCTACCAGTTATGATCCAGACTATCTTCAAGAGTCAATAGCAAGGTACATTATCAAATAGGAGTTGCCATTTCGACATGTGAAGAGCGAGGGGTTTAGGGACTTGTGTAGAGACTTTGAACCAAGGTTTATGGTTCCATCTCGCACTACTGCCACACGAGATGTTTTGCATATGTATAAGATGGAGCGTGAAAGGTTGAAGGATATTTTTGTTAGTGATCATCAGAGAGTTTGTCTCACCACAGATATGTGGACATCTATTCAAAATATGAATTATATGTGTCTCACCGCACATTATATAAATAGTGACTGGAGGTATCAAAAAAAAATCATAAACTTCTGTCAAGTTCTCGACCATAAAGGTGAAACCCTTGGCAAGTCAATTGAAACATATCTATTGGAGTGGGGGATTGAAAAGGTGTTGACTGTGACAGTTGATAATGCAAGCGCTAATGATACAGCTATCTCATTCTTGGCAAAAATAGTGAACAATTAGAAAGGTTCAATTATGAGTAGTTAATTTATCCACATGAAATGTTGTGCACATATACTAAATCTCGTTGTCACAGATGGTTTAAAAGATTACCATGATTCCATCAATAAAATTCGTGATGTGGTGAAATATTGGAGAGGTTCCCCAGGAAGGTTGCTAAAATTCAAGACGTGTAGATAAGCAAAAGATAACTTCAAAGGCACTTCTTTGTCATAATGTTCCAACCAGGTAATAACTTATTTTTTGTACTATGCTAATCTATGTGTTTTATTGTGTCTTTTATTATGTTTTTCCTACTCAGTTACCTATTATATGAAAGACTGCTAGTTGGTCTTATCTTGATCTGACAGCAATTATATGCAAGAATCAATTATATGTACCTATAGAGAGGAAAATGATACTTTGGCTCTGTCTCTTCTCGGATACTCAGTTAGGGTGTCTCTGAATAGATTTGGGCTGGAAAAACTATAGAGAGGAAAATGTTTTTCCTACTCAATTGCCTATAGCTGATGTTCTGTTGGCTTTTTTGATACTATATTCTAATTTGAAGGAGTTTTAATGTCATGGCTTGGCTCTTCTCTGATTCGTTGGCTATGTCTCTGATTATCTGATACTTTGAAAGAGTTTTAATATTTTGGCTTGGCTTTTTGATATTATATATGTTGATGTTCTGCCACTACTGGGTTTTGAAACACTACTGAGTTTTGAAACACTGCTGGGTTTTGTCTCTGAATAGATTTGGGTGTCTATGAATTTATTTGGGCTGTCTTATCTTGATTATGTTAATATTTACCACATCCTATGAGATGGATTTGACTGATAATTTGGAGAAAATAACCACATGACATCCTTGACTGCCAGAAGAAATGTATGTGAAAATAACCACATGACATCCTTGTAAGTTGTAATAGTTTGAAAATTAGAGACATCAAACTAATTTTTGCCAGAACAAGGGATTTAGCTGAAACTTACCTCTGTTTTAAATTTTAATAGCAGGCCATGTGCTACATCTTACATCATTTTCATATAGCTGAAACTTCCTTAAGTTGCTATTTCAGTTAGGATTTCAATTTTGAAACCTGGAATTTAGTTTTTCTATTGGACTATATTTCAGTAACTGAGAACCTATTTACATGTCAGTTGCCTCTAGAAAAAAAAAATTGTGTCTGAGTACAATATGAAACCTGGAATGTAGTTTTTAAAATTAGGTCATGTAAATAGGTTATCAACTACATATCAGTTGCCTCTAGAATCCCCCTATCTAAGTATTGCATGCTTACTGGAATTCAATTTTTTCTATTGGACTGATATACACTGTTACATCATTTTGATATTCATTTTGTTTCATTACAACCAGGTGGAATTCGACTTATTTGATGTTAGACACTGCCGAAAAGTTTCAAAAAGTATTTGAACGCTTGGAAGAGGAGGATGGCCAGTTTGTACGCGAGTTTTATAAATGTGGGACGAAATTGACTCCTTTAACTGATGATTGGAATTATGCTCGTGCTCTTAAAAAAAATTTGAAGGTATTTTACGATGCAACTTTGAGCTTTTCTGGTTCTACATGTCCCACATCCAATGAATTTCTCTGGCAATTAGTTGTGATTCATGAACAACTGAAATCTTGGACTTCAAGTAAAGACAAGTTTCTCCAGTCCATGGGTAATAATATGAAAAAATATATGATAAATATTGGGGAAGTTATAAAAAACTGAATCCTTTTCTATTTGTTGCTATACTGATTGATCCACGTCACAAGGAAGACTGTCTTGAGTTTTGTTTTGGGGAATTATGTGGTGAAGAAATGGGTAGGGAATTGACAAATAAGGTGAAGAATTTTTTGCATGAATTGTATAATGAATACAAATTATTTTATCCTGAAAGTGGAAGTGAAGAACATCCATATGAGGCAACTTTGGTCAACGAGGTTGATGATGATAATGTTGATGTTAGTAGGACAAGAATCAGTTCTCACTATCTCAAGAAAAAGAAAAGGAATGTTATTGGGGAGTACAAAACAGAAGTTGATCAGTATTTGATGGAATCTTGTGAAGCAGACAAACCTGACTTTGATATCTTTGAATATTGAAAGAAAAATTCAGACAAGTACATGATTTTATCTTATATTGCTAAAGATATTTTGGCTATACTCGTTTCTACTGTAGCTGTCACGCTCCAGAACCAGAATACTGGAGAGCGGGGGAATGACTCAGCCAGCTACGTATTACGGGTAGATGAATACTGTATAATACGATCAATGCTGTCTAACCAGACGAGGGGGTACATACTACCTGAAAGTCTCACTATGGTCACTTCACATCTATTGTCTCAATCATTCAAACAAGAAACAGAAATAGAGAACATGTAAGAATAAACAGTAAGGTGTCCCAAACGCTCTGTCAAAATGTTCTTGATATCTGGCTTTACAAAATATAGCCAGATTGAGGTAGCAAAAGTATACACAATTGTTATCAGCTGCAGCCTGACTTAGTTACAATTATGTAAAAGTAGGTACAAGACGATCCGACTAACATGTCGGTGCCAAACGACAAGGTATAAAGTAAATAACAAAAATGAGCGGTGAAGTAAAGAACCCACTCGAGTCCTCCTGCGATCATTCCTCTAGTATTGACCATCTTGGAGGTGGAAGTAAGCTGGATCCTCGGGGACCGGCTCTAAATCTGGCCATACAAAACCAGAGAGGTACCGCAAGGAAGCACGATATGAAGGATGAAACCAGTAAATAAAAGAACATAATAATAGATCTCTGCTTGTCACTGGGATTCACATAACATCACGACACTTCGAACCAACCTCCCAACCAAACAAGGACAGAAGTTGGCCCGTCATGTCCTGATATTCTGATCATCTCAGTTAGGTAACAGAGTAGATACAGTACACAAACAAATCAATTTAAACGGTCATTCAACTACTACGGCTTGCTAATGTGATTTCCAAGTTATCCTGGATATATGCAATAAAGGATTCCTCAGTTCTTACTATGTGCAAGCAAGGCTAGTTTACCCAGTCAATCAATTGCGCCAATCATAAATTAGACGAGTCCCAGCAGGACGTCCGTCATCAATATACAATATACAATAAATAATATAACCAGATATCGCTCCATGCCCATGTGGCAGGGTTGCAGTATCTGTGGGGACCAGCCGGCCTGTCGGGCACTACTAGTCCCAAGAGGGCTGCCATATAAGAACTCGGGAATCCGTTCTCTTCATGAAATCATTATTTTATTTAACTTAACAGCCTCTATGTTAAGCGAAATCCTATGCCGTGGATCATGGTCATTCAAATGAGTACTTTCGTACGGGGTACGATATGCATTTCTACAACAATACCAGTGCGGTTAAGTTGTAGGTCTTACATAGCGTAATGCAACAATCAAAACTAACCACGGGATAATCATGCCTTGACCATAAAGTACACATGCTGCTTTCGTAATAGCTAGATAAATAAATAACTGAAGCCTGCATGTATCTGTATGCCAATGTTTTGGGACCAGCCAGTCGATTTTAATAGTTCATAATATGAACGTGTCTCATTCATTCATTTCAATAAGATAACTAGCCAGCCTCTTAGTTCCAACTAGGAACGCATGATCAATTACTAATCGAGATAACCAATAATGTTATTATAATGCTCAGACAATAATTACTGCTAATAAATGCCAAGGCAGTCAATTAATGTTAATAGATGTCAATCAATGTCAATCAATGCCATTTGGAACAAGAATCAGCCAAGAAGGCATTTAGAATCAGAGTTCATGCGGCCAGGAAGTCATGCGGCTAAGGAAGCTTAAATTTATGCGATCGGGACAACATACGCCTATGCGGCTAGGACCACACGCGACTAAGCGGCCGGGGTTTGAAATAGCCTCATACGGCTTAGCAGTGCCCAAGCCATACGGCTGAAAAAGGTTACAGTCTCATGCGGCTACGGTTAACGTGCGACCATGCGGCCAAAGGAAATTTTATGCGGCTGGGGAATAGCAATCCCCATGCGGCTCGAAATGACATGCGCCCATGCGGCTGAACATGGGACAAGCCTATATGCGGCTAAAGAAAACTAAATTCATGCGGCTAAGAATAAGCGCAACCCTTTATGCGGCTGAGAGGTCCCGCAGCGTCATACGGCCAAGAATGATCAGTGCCATGCGGCTGAAATGCCCACGCCCATGCGGCTGGGGGACTGAATGCATATGCGGCTAGCTAAGAACTCATGCGGCTAACTAAGCCCATGCGGCTGGGATTGGAGTCAGTCTCATACGGCCCAAACGAAAGAACTCGTGCGGCTGGAATGCCCATGCCCATGCGGCTAGAATGCCCATGCGGCTAGGGGTCTTGCCGCATGAAGACTCATGCGGTCAAGCTTTGTCATGTGGCCAGAACTGTTCTTCTTCTCCGAATTTCTAAGGGCTGAACCATGGAAAACCATTGCTTCCAAGCTCTCTAAATTCTCCATTCTAAGCCCAAATCTTAACTTCCATAGGTCAAAATGTGGTAGAACGAAATTCTCTACAACATGGAACCATCAAAATTTGAAGATAACAAAGTTTACTAGATCAAAACCTAAGAAATCCGAAAATGCATCAAACTTAGATCTATAACAAATAAGCCATGGAAATTGAAAATGCCAAGTACTAAAGAGACTTAGAATCAATAAGGAAGATGATGGAACAATAAAAATGGGGATCCATCAAGAAGCAAGTTGGCACTTGCCTAGCTCTCCTAGGTTGGTGGAAGAGTTTAAGAGGAAGAAGATGAGTAATGGTGAAGTAATGAAGAGAGAGAAAGGGGATGGGCTTTAAATAGAAGGGGTGGTGGTAGGTGGGGGTTTGGTTCGGTTCATGGTGAACCACATAAATAAACCAATCTAAGCCGATCTTAAAGCAAAGCTAAAGCAGAGTATGAAAGCAGGTAGAAAAATACAGAAATAAAATTGCAGGAAATTAATTAACATGAAATTAAAGGAATTTAAATACAGAGCAGTACATGATAAATATTTAAATAAATACACTTAAATAGTACATAGATTTAAAAATACGTATTTCGGTAACGGGAAGTGACATCTCTACCCTCCTTAGAAAAATTTCGTCCTCGGAATTTCAAATCTAAGCAGGATAGGGCCAACAAAGCTAAACTAATCCAAGCATAAGCAATTGAGTAAGCAATCATTTCACTATGTCAATAGCAAGTAACATATCTATGTTTAACTATTGACGACACCAAGCAATTCTACTCATAAGGTGACAAGCATGAGGAGTTAAGACAATCAAGGTATACAGGAAGAAATATACCTTGTGAGTCAAACAGGGGTGGATACCGTGATCGGATATCATCCTCACGTTCCCACGTTGACTCTCCTAAAGAGTGATGACCCCAAGCAACCCGGACAAGGCTAATTGTTCGGTTCTTGAGTATCTTCTCTCTTCGGTCCAAAATGGACACAGGCTGCTCCTCGTAAGACAAGTTGGTACCAACAACCAGCTCAGAATGATCAAGGATATGGCTTGGGTTCGATACATACCTTCGTAACTGAGATACATGAAATACGTCATGCACCTCTCGTAACGAAGGTGGAAGGGATAAACGATAAGCAACATCGCCTATCCTATCAAGGATAACAAATGGGCCCACGTACCGCGGACTCAACTTCCCGCGAACGCCAAATCTAATGACCCCACGAGTAGGTGAGATCCGCAGGAACACGTGGTCTCCAACAGAAAACTCTAGCGGCCTACGATGCTGGTCCGCCCAATGACGATGCCGATCGTGTGCAACTCGAAGTCGCTCTCTAATTCCTTTAACTACTTCTACTGTCTGAACAATCATTTCTGGGCCTAGCATCTTCCTCTCCCCGATATCGTCCCATGCTAGTGGTGACCTACATTTCTTACCATATAGTGCTTCAAATGGCGCCATCTGGATACTAGCTTGATAACTGTTGTTGTATGAGAACTCGACTAAGTGCAGGTGGCTCTTCCAAGACCCTCCAAAGTCCAGAGTGCATGCTCGTAACATATCTTCCAAAGTCTGAATTGTTCTTTATGATTGTCCGTCCGTCTGTGGATGGTAAGCCGTGCTAAATCTTAACTTGGTACCTAGACTATGATGTAAGCTCTTCCAGAAATGTGATGTAAAACGGGTATCTCTATCTGACACAATACTGACAGGGACTCCATGCTGCCTGACTATCTGTTGCATATACAATTCTGCCAACTTTTCTGTAGATTGTCCAACTCTGAAAGGAAGAAAGTGTGCTACCTTCGTAAGCCGATCTACGATTACCCAAATAGCATCCTTACCACTTGGTGATCTTGGTAAACCGGTCACAAAGTCCATTGTGATATGCTCCCACTTCCATTTCGGAATAGGAAGCGGCTGCAATAATTCGGCTGGCCTCTGTGGTTCTGCCTTCACTTGCTGACATACCAAGCAACGGGAAACGAATCTAGCTATCTCCCTCTTCATTCCATTCCACCGGAAGTGTTGCTTGATATCTTGGTACATCTTGGTCCCGCCAGGGTGTATAGAATACTGAGAACTGTGAGCTTCTGCCATAACCTCCTGTCTGATATCTCCACTAGGAATACATAGGCGTGACCCAAACCTAAGTGTACCATCTTCATGAATTTGCATCTCCTTTCTGAGTCCTGACTCACATTCTGCCCTAAGCTTCTGAATCCTTGGGTCCTGTGCCTGAGCTGCCTTGATCCTATCTACCAAGTCAGATTGGACTTGTAGACTTGCTAGAACTCCTACATCACTAGGAAGTATGACTTCGATGCCCATCTCCTGAAGGTCTTCTAAAATATGCCTCTGTGTTGTCAACATAAATGCGCCGCCTCTCCTGCTAAGAGCGTCTGCTAC
Source organism: Iris pallida (assembly GCA_029216955.1). Lineage (NCBI taxonomy): Eukaryota > Viridiplantae > Streptophyta > Magnoliopsida > Asparagales > Iridaceae > Iris > Iris pallida. The sequence goes on from JANAVB010035318.1 coordinate 117,335, forward strand.
CACATTAGCCTTGCCTGGATGATACTGAAGCTCCACGTCATAATCCTTGATCAGCTCTAACCATCTTCTCTGCCTCATGTTCAGCTCCTTCTGAGTAAAGATGTACTTCAGACTTTTGTGGTCTGTGTACATGTCCACTCGATCACCATATAAGTAATGCCTCCATAGCTTCAAAGCAAACACTACTGCTGCCAACTCCAAGTCATGAGTTGGGTAATTCTTCTCGTGGTCTCGAAGTTGCCTAGATGCATATGCTATCACCTTCCCATATTGCATGAGGACGCACCCAAGTCCTTTACCTGACGCATCACAATATACAGTAAAACTTCCGGGTCCAACTGGCAATATAAGAATAGGTGCTGATATCAATTTCTGCTTCAGATTCTCAAATGATGCCTAACATTCTGCCGACCAGACGAATGGTACATCCTTCCGTGTCAAGCGGGTCATGGGTGCTGAAAGTCTTGCAAAGTCTGATACGAACCTTCTGTAATATCCTGCCAATCCCAGGAAACTCCGCACATCAGCTACGGTCTTGGGTACTGGCCAACTCTCTTCTGCTTCTACCTTCTTGGGATCCACTGCTACTCCAGCTCCTGATATGATGTGACCCAAGAATGAAATGTGATCCGACCAAAACTCACACTTGCTGAGCTTGGCATACAACTGGTTCTCTCTCAGAACCTGTAACACTTTCCTGAGGTGGTCTTCATGCTCCTCTTCACTAGCAGAGTATACGAGAATATCATCAAGGAACACAACGACAAACTGATCTAAGTATGGCATAAAGATGCGGTTCATCAAATCCATGAATATTACTGGAGCATTGGTCAAACCAAACGGCATTACCAAGAATTCATAATGCCCATACTTCGACCTGAACGCTGTCTTGAGAATATCCTCCTTTCGAACCCTCACTTGATGATACCCTGAACGAAGATCTATCTTGGAAAAAACTCTAGCCCTGCTCAACTGATCAAATAAGTCGTCGATCCTGGGTAATGGGTACTTGTTCTTTACTGTTGCCGCATTAAGCTTCCTGTAATCGATGCATAATCTGGATGACCCATCCTTCTTCCCCACAAGTACTACTGGTGCTGCCCACGGTGATACGCTAGCTTGGATGAACTTCTTCTCCTTCAGTTCCTCTATGTGCTGATATACCTTGGCCTACTCTGAATCTGCCATTCTGTAAACTCGATCTGATATCGGTTTAGTTCCAGGTGCCAATTCTATACTGAACTCAATATCTCTAATCGGTAGTAGACCTGGAAGTTCTTCAGGAAATACGTCTAGAAACTCTTCAACTACCTTCGGAACTTGAACTTCTTCCATTGCCGTTACTACCCCCTGCTCTTGCTGAGTTGCCTCTGATCTGACTAAGGTGAACCTCTTCATGCCTGGAATATCAAAAGATACACTCCCACTACGACAATCTATTGTCGCATGACTGTCTTTCAGCCAGTCTATGTCTAAGATAACGTCAAATTTCTAACAGGAAATTCTATCAACCGGACGGGTAAAGAATGCCCGCAAACTGCAACGCTACATGCTAGAATGACTCTACTAACTCCTACGAGCCCATTACCAGTGAGTATGTTTAACCTCCCTGGCAATGCCTCGAACTCCATTCCTAGCAGTGTCGCAAATTGTGCAGATATAAATGAATGGGATGCTCCCGAATCAAACAATGCTACTGCGGGATATGAGGCGACGAGAATGTTACCTGCCACAACATCTCCTGATGCCAATGCCTCTTCCAAGGACAGAGTGAATGCCTGCCCTCGACCTCCTTGTTGATTCCCATGCTGCGGCCTAGCCTGGTGCTGCTGCTGGCCCCTTCCTTGATGATGCTGGGGTGGTCTATGCTGGTGTTGCTGCATCGGCGGTCCCTGCTGCCGAAACATCTGAGCCTGCGGCAGTAACAGGCGCTGTTCCAACGGTCTCACTGCTATCGCTGGTCCTCGATACTGGCCTGCCCCTGGTGCGGACAGAGCAGGAAACTGTTGCCCTGGTCCTCCTGACCTCGAATTCATGGGACAAATGGTAACCCGATGATCTGGATTTCCACATATCAAACACAGTCCGTTCAATGCCCGACACACATCTCTAGTGTGTCCCATCTTCCCACAATAAGTGCAGCCCGCTGGGGGTTGCTGGTTCTTCCTTGGTTGTTGCTGCTGCTGCCTGGGTGGTGGTACTGGCCCTCGTATCGCCACATCGTGGATACGAATGCCAGGGGACGGTGCTGTTGTCCGGGGCGCTGCTCCCCCTCCTCCTTCCATCTGACTGTGGGATCTCTTCTGGCCCCCAGTCCTTGCCGCAAGCCTCTGAATGGTGATCTCGTGCCTTCGGGTTGCCGTCAATACTTCGTCAAAAGTCTGATAATTGTGCCCCTCTATCAATTGCAAGAGTTTGAGATGAAACCCTTGCTGGAACCTCATGGCCCTCTGGCCCTCCGTTGCTACCATCTCTGGGGCGAATCTACTCAATCTGCAGAACTCCGTTGCATAAGCATCTACAGTCTTGCCAGCCTGTCTAAGGTTGATAAACTTCTGTTGTAGCTCAAACTGCGCCACAACTCCATAGTACTTGGTCTTGAATCTTGCTGTAAAGTCGTCCCAAGCTACAGGACGTCTGATACCTACCTCATCTGATTCCCACCAATCACGTGCGAGATCCTGAAGTAACAACTTCACTAGATCCACACGTTCTTCTACCGGCACCTTAGCTGCTGTCAAAATAGCCTCAATATCCTTAAGCCATGCATCTGCTGAGATGGCATCTTTCGTGCCCTCGAAACGGCGGGGGTTGTACTTGCAAAACCGGGCCGACGCTCCTGAGTCCGTCCTTGCCCCTCTTTCCAATGCCGTCTGCAACCCTTGGTTGAGTAGTACATTTTGCTCTTGCAACTGAACGTGCATGCGCTGCTGGACTAACATCTGATGTTGTTGAGTAGCCATCATCCCTCTCATGATCTCCAGAAGGGCTGATGTGTCTACTTCCACAGGGGTAGGTGGAACTGTTGGTGGTGGTGGAACATCTGGATACTGCGGTCCAGCTGCTGCTTCTACTATCACTTCTTCTTGAATAGCCTCTTGAGATTGTACTGGCTCTTGTTGCTGACCAACCCGGTCAGGTTGCCCATGTTGCCCATGTTGCCCTTGTTGATGTTGTCCAGTCCTGACAGATGCGGACGAGGTGCCCCTAAGAAAAGGGACAAGAGAATAATCAAACGATTCGGACAGGAAAGATCAATGAAGTCAAAGGATACTGGAATGTCAAGCTAGAGTCGAGAGTAACGAATCATGAGATCAAGGGGGAACATGTGTGATTGAGACATCCTATAAATTAAAATACCCCACAAGTCTGAAATCAGACCTGCATGGGCCACCACTAAAACCTTGTCACGCCCCAGAACCAGAATACTAGAGAGCGGGGGAATGACTCAGCCAGCTATGTATTACGGGTAGATGAATACCGTATAATACGATCAATGCTGTCTAACAAGACGAGGGGGTGCATACTACATGAAAGTCTCACTATGGTCACTTCACATCTATTGTCTCAATCATTCAAACAAGGAACAGAAATAGAGAACATGTAAGAATAAGCAGTAAGGCGTCCCAAACGCTCTGTCAAAATGTTCTTGATATATGGCTTTACAAAATATAGCCAGATTGATGTAGCAAAAGTATACACAATTGTTATCAGCTGTAGCCTGACTTAGTTACAATTATGTAAAAGTAGGTACAAGACAATCCGACTAACATGTCGGTGCCAAACGACAAGGTATAAAGTAAATAACAAAACGAGCGGTGAAGTAAAGAACCCACTCGAGTCCTCCTGCGATCATTCCTCTAGTATTGACCATCTTGGAGGTGGAAGTAAGCTGTATCCTCGGGGACCGGCTCTAAATCTGGCCATGCAAAACCAGAGAGGTTAGACCTCTAATAGCAAGTACCGCAAGGAAGCACGATATGAAGGATGAAACCAGTAAATAAAAGAATATAATAATAGATCTCTGCTTGTCACTGGGATTCACATAACATCACGACACTTCGAACCAACCTCCCAACCAAACAAGGACAGAAGTTGGCCCGTCATGTCCTGACATTCTGATCATCTCAGTTAGGTAACAGAGTAGATACAGTACACAAACAAATCAATTTAAACGGCCATTCAACTACTACGGCTTGCTACTGTGATTTCCAAGTTATCCTGGATATATGCAATAAAGGATTCCCCAGTTCTTACTATGTGCAAGCAAGGCTAGTTTACCCAGTCAATCAATTGCGCCAATCATAAATTAGACGAGTCCCAGCAGGACGCCCGTCATCAATATACAATATACAATAAATAATATAACCAGATACCGTTCCATGCCCGTGTGGCAGGGTTGCAGTATCTGTGGGGACCAGCCGGCCTGTCGGGCACTACTAGTCCCAAGAGGGCTGCCATATAAGAACTCGGGAATCCGTTCTCTTCATGAAATCATTATTTTATTTAACTTAACAGCCTCTATGTTAAGCGAAATCCTATGCCGTGGATCATGGTCATTCAAATGAGTACTTTCGTACGGGGTACGATATGCATTTCTACAACAATACCAGTGCGGTTAGGTTGTAGGTCTTACTTAGCGTAATGCAACAATCAAAACTAACCACGGGATAATCATGCCTTGACCATAAAGTACACATGCTGCTTTCGTAATAGCTAGATAAATAAATAACTGAAGCCTGCATGTATCTGTATGCCAATGTTTTGGGACCAGCCAGTCGATTTTAATAGTTCATAATATGAACGTGTCTCATTCATTCATTTCAATAAGATGACTAGCCAGTCTCTTAGTTCCAACTAGGAACGCATGATCAATTACTAATCGAGATAACCAATAATGTTATTATAATGCTCAGACAATAATTACTGCTAATAAATGCCAAGGCAGTCAATTAATGTTAATAGATGTCAATCAATGTCAATCAATGCCATTTGGAATAAGAATCAACCAAGAAGGCATTTAGAATCAGAGTTCATGCGGCCAGGAAGTCATACGGCTAAAGAAGCTTAAATTCATGCGACCGGGACAACATACGCCTATGCGGCTAGGACCACACGCGCCTAAGCGGCCGGGGTTTGAAATAGCCTCATGCGGCTCAGCAGTGCCCAAGCCATGCGGCTGAAAAAGGTTACAGTCTCATGCGGCTACGGTTAACGTGCGACCATGCGGCCAAAGGAAATTTTATGCGGCTGGGAAATAGCAATCCCCATGCGGCTCGAAATGACATGCGCCCATGCGGCTGAACATGGGACAAGCCTATATGCGGCTAAGGAAAACTAAATTCATGCGACTAAGAACAAGCGCAACCCTTTATGCGGCTGAGAGGTCCCGCAGCGTCATACGGCCGAGAATGATCAGCGCCATGCGGCTGAAATGCCCACGCCCATGCGGCTGGAGGACTGAATGCATATGCGGCTAGCTAAGAACTCATGCGGCTAACTAAGCCCATGCGGCTGGGATTGGAGTCAGTCTCATGCGGCCCAAACGAAAGAACTCATGCGGCTGGAATGCCCACGCCCATGCGGCTAGAATGCCCATGCGGCTAGGGGTCTTGCCGCATGAAGACTCATGCGGTCAAGCTTTGTCATGTGGCCAGAACTGTTCTTCTTCTCCGAATTTCTAAGGGCTGAACCATGGAAAATCATTGCTTCCAAGCTCTCTAAATTCTTCATTCTAAGCCCAAATCTTAACTTCCATAGGTCAAAATGGGGTAGAACGAAATTCTCTACAACATGGAACCATCAAAACTTGATGATAACAAGTTTACTAGATCAAAACCTAAGAAATCGAAAATGCATCAAACTTAGATCTACCAAATAAGCATGGAAATTGAAAATGCCAAGTACCAAAGAGACTTAGAATCAAATAAGGAAGATGATGGAACAATAAAAATGGGGATCCATCAAGAAGCAAGTTGGCACTTGCCTAGCTCTCCTAGGTAGGTGGGAGAGTTTAAGAGGAAGAAGATGAGTAATGGTGAGTAATGAAGAGAGAGAAAGGGGATGGACTTTAAATGGAAGGGGTGGTGGTAGGTGGGGGTTTGGTTTGGTTCATGGTGAACCACATAAATAAACCAATCTAAGCCAATCTTAAAGCAAAGCTAAAGCAGAGTATGAAAGCAGGTAAAAAAATACAGAAATAAAATTGCAGGAAATTAATTAACATGAAATTAAAGGAATTTAAATACAGAGCAGTACATGATAAATATTTAAATAAATACACTTAAATAGTACATAGATTTAAAAATACGTATTTCGGAAACGGGAAGTGACAGTAGCTTCTGAGTCGGCTTTTACTACCGGTGGTCGCGTCCTTGATCCATATCGGAGTTCTTTATCTCCAACTACAGTACAAGCTCTCATTTGCACTCAAAATTGGTTACGCTTAAAAGCGAAAAATGATCTTCGTAGTTTAGTGGACGATATTGAAGACATTGAAGCAGGTAATAAAAACTTTAATAATTCCTTTTTTTCTAGTTTATTGGTAGTTATTATTCTTGATAGTTGATAATGATATCTTGAAATTTTAATGGTTTATTGATTTTCTCTCTTATAGATTTTAGATGGTGCATCAGAGAATAGGTTTGATGATAATTCATTGGTGCAAGACTTCAAGCTTTTGGGTTATTGCCTATGGTGCAAGACTTCAAGTTCAAGTTGTTGGGTTCTTGCCCAATGCCTATTGCCTATTGATAGTACGTTCTAATTTGAAAGAGTTTTAATGTTCTAGCTTGGCTCTTGTCTGATACTTTGGCCCTGTCTCTGATACTTTGAAAGAGTTTTAATGTTTTGGCTTGGCTTTGTTGATGTTCTACCACAGTAGAACAATTCTGGGTTTTGAAATATTGTTGTTATATGTATTAAGTGATGAAATACTGCTGGGTTTTGTCTCTGAATAGGTTTGGGGTGTCTCTGAATTTATTTGGGTTACTTCTTACTTGGAGTGAAGATTTGAGACTCATGTTTGCAAATTGCAATGAGTGTGAAATATGAATGATTTCTTTTATCTCTGAATAGATTTTAGATACTCATGTTTGCAATGTTCCATTTTTACAGTACTACAGCTGATGTTGTGAGCCTGTGAGGCAATATTTGTGGGTTTTTTAGGAACATAATGTTATGGAATTCCTTGCTCTTGCTGGATATCTTTTGTATCCCAAATCTACGGTCCAAATCTTGGAGTGTGAATGAATCTGTCATTTTATTTGGCTGTCTTATATTGTCCAATTAACTTGGAGTATGAATGAATGTGAATCTGGGACATTGCGTACCATTATCAGTTACAGTTAGTAGAATTGGCATGCTGATTGGCTGATTGCTGCTTATAATTTTGGATAAATTTCAACCGACCAGCCGAACCAAGTCGGTCGGTTTCAAAACCAAACCGACCAGTTGATTGGTTCGGTTCGGTTGCAAATATTTTCAACCGATTAACTTCGGTTCGACTTTGGGATGACCAAATAGGTCGACCACTGACTGATGCACACCCCTAATTACTGGCCTTTGTAATTGTAGAAGAAAGCAAATCCAGGGGAAAAGTGACACGCACCCAGGTATGGGTAAAAGCTCATACACAAAATGATGGAAAAGTTTTACCTAGTGTAATTCCATACTTAGTGAGTACCATCCTTTTACATTATTGCCATCGATAATATTGAACATTAAATTAATTATGTCTTATATAGTAGCATTTTTTACACTGAGCATTAAATTAATTATTGTATGCTATATTTTGACATTATAGGAAAAGATTAACAAGGTGAAAAACGATTTAATGAAAGTGAGGATGCAGATGATTTATCATTGGAAACAGATCCGTTGTCTCAAGTGTTTGGTAAGGATTCGAGGGGGAGGGCTTGTGCTGTTGGTGGGTTTCTCGAACACAAATAAATGCTTCTGCTCCTGCATCAACTCATTATAAGGATGGAGAATGGAAAGCTAAGATGGATAACACAATACAAACTGTGGTTGGGAGCATTGGTGCATTGTGTGAAGCAGTGAAGGAAATCCAATCTACACTGCCAACAAAACATGTTACCTCAAACACGATAGACAAAAGTTCATCTGAATCTGAAGTGGCAAGTGACATGCCATGTTCATTAATAGTGAACATTGAGGGTGACGTCATTGCTACTGGTATAACATGTACAGGTGATAATTCTCGAATAGCGCATGGACGTCCTATATTATCCTCAAATAAAGGTGGTGCTAGATAATACCTCCTGCCAAATGAGAAGACGATAAGAGCAAATCACCATTTTGCAGAGACCTTTGGAGAAGTTGGAATTTGAGGGTTTATGGTACATCCTAACTTATGTGTTAGATATGGTTAGCTAGAGATCTACTATTTGGATATCTACTTCTTTTTAAAGCCATTTTGCCTTTTATATATATGTAAACAATTGCAATTATCTAGACTGTTATTGTTAATCATTTTGTTAACACTGCTAACATGTCTTATAATTGAGTATTATTTTATTTCCCTTATTTTTTTTACAATCTATATTCTTTCCATCTGGCTGTTTGGTTTAATAATGCCAGGGACATAGGTGACGACGCTCATAATCGATTCAAGTAGATTCAAGTAGCCAGTCGGGGGATTCCAACCCCTGGTAGTACTATTATTTTATTTCTTTTTTTTGTGTGTATGTGTATAACAAAAATTAACCTCTATTTTATACTTCATATGAGGTACACATCACTATTTCTGTGAAGGAAGGAAATGTTGTACTCTGGTGCACGTACCAGAGATGGAAATCTCATCACTGTTTCTGTAAAGGAAGGGAATGTTGTACTCTTTCCTGAGTATAGAGGAACTTAAGTAAAACTTGGAGACAAGGAGTATGGCTTATCCTCTTTTCCTTTAACATTGTAAGAGGTTAGTACTTGAGCTACACCTAGGCTATGATGTCTTCTGTTGCTTGAATATATTTGAGCTATCCAGTGGGGCTTCCTACTTCTGATGATACTGGGGCTTCCTTCTTCTGATGATATTGGATAATTGTTTTGAGACTGTAAAAGTCTGTATACTTCTGATGATACCTGCGTGTCGACGAAAATATTGGAGGGAGCACTCTTTTCCCTCCGTTGCAATTAAAGCAGCAGTAGATGAAAATCTTTAACATATTTGTTTTCTCCTTCCATCTATTGCAATCCGTTCCCACTATCCTACTGTTCATCCATTTGGTTTCTTTCTTTATCTAGCCTATGTTGGAATACTACTAGTGCTAAGAAGTTCAGTGAAGCCCCAATACTGGACATCACCAACTAATTGAGCCCAAATGGTGATTAGTCTTCTCCTTTAACACTTTGCGTTCATGTTTTCAATGTGTTTTTCTTTCTATTCTAAGCACTTCTTTTTTTGATTTATTCGTCAAGGTTGGTGATCTCTTTAACCCACTATATCATGAACATTAACACTGAATTCCTTTTTTAAATGACATATATCTTTTATGTATCCATCATTTGAATCCAGACATTTGTAATTCATGAACAGGTTCTACCCATTCGATTTTTATGTTTCACTTTATCAAATATTAACATGTATTTCATAAGGTTTAACCAATCAATTAGTTCCAGATTGATAGGTTTAACCTGTCAACTCTATATGGCTACAAGTTTAGCTTGTTGCAGGTTCCAAGAAGCATGTTGCAGGCTGCAGGTTAGTTCTAGGAAGCATGTTGCAGGTTTAGCTTTTTCCTACCTTAAGTTTCCGACAATGATATGTAGATATATTAATTATCTACGTTGTATAAATATGACAATCTTCTTGATCTTGCTTTACGCACTACTGCTGCTTGATCTTGTTTTTTCCTACCTTAAGTATGCTACTTTCTAAATGAGTTACCATGTATCATACTGATCAGGCTGCTGATCTGAAGGGCTCTAACCATCACTGTAAAACAAATATGAAAATTTAGATTGGATGCACAACATAAAAAAGCACCCCAGTTCTTCCTACAACCACCTGGGGTCTCGCTGTTGTGTCTGACCTAGGATCCATAATGCTGGTGATAAGCAATGTAAAGGTGGTTCTGGAAATAATGCAGCTCTGATACAGGATCTGATACTAAGGTATACATTTATGATAATGGCCTATATTGGAACACTACTAATGCTAAGAAGCAGCTCCAATACTGGACATCACCAAATGACTGAGCCCAAATGGTGTATAGTCTAGTCTAATACCTTCACTGGCCCAAATGGGGTATAAATAATATTTAATTTCGGTTCCTTTTTTTCAATCATGCTTACATTTAATTATGTGTGGTTTCTTTGTATTGTAGCTGAACTCAGGGAAATTTGTAGCAGTTGGCCTTGGTGCACATACCAAAGATGGGAATTTCATCCCTATTTCTGTGAACTAGGGGATGTTGTACTCTTGCCTGAGTATGGAGGAACTTAAGTAAAACTTGGAGACAAGGAGTATGGCTTATCATCTTTCCCTTTAACACTGTAAGAGGTCAGTACTTGAGCTACACCGGGCTATGATCTTCTGTTGCTTGAATATATTGAGCTATCCAGTGGGGCT